>JACEGR010002005.1:0-143885 GCA_014170235.1 Listronotus bonariensis
CCTTACGGTCTTGCACTCTGTTAGTCGTGGCACAAGGCTGTAGGTTTATTATTAAATATTCTTTACAACTCCTGTATTAGTGCCAGAATAAATATATAATTGTTTTACTAAAAGTCCTTCTGTGATAATTTATCACTAATTGGGAAATTGAAATTTGGTCGCCATCTACAGAAAAAAACAGTGGTGATAAAATACAGAAGGTACTATAGACAAACCAAAAAAGGAAAATTGTGTCCAGCATGATGCAAAACACTCTATTTATTAATATCTACGGTATTCTTTAATTAAAAGGACAGTAGTCTAAAATGTTGAATTAAAAAATGTTTTACGTACATTTATTAACATAAATTTTTAGCGCTAGATTTGCAAACCTTTACACCGCTATACAGTCACGTTTTACCATTTTATAATAAAAATTACAATATCAACACAAATAAACATATTCAGGTGAAAGCTAAATTTAAATTCTCTGGATTTTATACAATTTAAGTTATGTCCGCTAATTAATTTTAAATTAAAAAAACTGTTTATGAAAAATTAAAGAGATTCAGTAAGATTTTTCGACTTATCTAAGTTGTGTCCTCTGCGTACTGCGACTGCCTTGGAGCTTAAATATGCCTTCCACGGGGTGCTGTAAAACTCCGCCAGACGTTGATCATCTACAGCTCGGAAAGCTTGCAACCTCAGACTCAGAAGAATACTAGTAGTGCATCATGGGCATAAAAAAAAGGTCTCGTGTGGTTAATTAGTAAGATTTCCCACTTTTTGTTTCTAATTTGTTTTGGGGAAATGATTTTGAAAGAGTTATTGTTGTTATAGATATTATATAGATACAAAATTAGCACAGTATAGTAAATTGGGATTAAAATAAGCTACTTTACTTAATAACTTTAGCTATTCAATTCAATAGAATTTTTATTTATGATTTATGACTGATTTCTGGCTTTATCTAGAATCTAGGAAAATATACAACACGATCTGGCAACCATCGATTTCCTGTTTCGAGTTTCTATTCCCTCCATTTTGTTCAGGTTCTGGGGTTTCTTGGTTCTGGGAATCTGGTTTGTTGTTAACCAAATTTTCCTTGTGTTTTCAAAGTTTCCCCAACGATCTTAGTTTTTACGGGTTGAGTGATGTGTTTTATTGTAAAGTTTTGAAGAAAAGAGGTTTTTTTCAATGTTTTTGTGTGATATCGCCAAGACAACTCAGGTTAGTGGTTAGTATATATAAACACGTTAGTAAAGCGTTAAGACATATTGTGGAAAAAGATGTCGCAGGCAAATGGTTATTTAAGGCAAATGGCTTTTACCTAGGCAAATGCCTTCTCCCTGGGCAAATTACTTTATAAAAATAAGTTTTATTTAAAAGCCATTTGTCTAGGTAAATGCATTTGCCGTGGTCCTTGTTAGAAAAATGACTTTGACAAATCGTTGCTTTAACATTTTTGATAACATACGTACAGTGTCTTTTGCAGACTACAGTTAAAAGGAAAAAATCGTGTAATTTGTTTGGTTCGAAGCGCTATAGACGGTCATGCAAAACTGTCATACTGGTGCGGCCATGGTTAGTTTTGGTTAATTATTTTTTTAGCTTTTTTAGGAAATTAAAAAAATAATAACCAGAACAAACCATAACACCCACTGTAACAGTTTTGCATGACCGTCTGGTTATGCAAATATTTTTATTTTCATTTGCCTAAAAATTGCTTAGGAAAATAGAATTAAATGCTATTTGACTAGACAGCTTTAAAAAGGAAAATTATTTTATTTTTTACCCAGACAGAAGGCATTTGTCTAGGCAGAACCCATTTGCCTAAAATAACCATTTGCCTACGACATACACACTGTTATTGTATTTTTATAAAAGTAGCAATTTTATCCAGCTCATAAAAGAAACTCTCGCTCTTATTCGAACGTTTGGTTTATGTTGCTGTTAAATAAAGTGATGTGAAGATGATGGATTTTGGTTTTTAGGTGTTTTAGAGACAGTTAAAAAATACTTTCAAGTGGGGAATGAACAAGTGACCCGAATATTGACAGAAAAACTTTTCTTAAGTAAAAGTGTGGGTAAACGGAAAAATCAGAGAAAATAAAAGACCACTAAGAAAAACTAAGTTAGACAAAGCGAAGATTTTGCCAGTCACCAGCTACAAAACCAACCTTTGGATATGAAATAAAACCAGGTATGTTTAATTCATAATTAAAAATACAATTTTATTAAATAACATTTTTTATCATTTTAGCTTTAAAATTAAAACTAGAGCCGTTAACCACAATAAAACATCAAAATAAAAAAATCTTACAAAGTTAACTAAACCAGATCAGCTAAACTCCTTAGGTCTTCCAGAGGACACCCTAGTTAAATTGTCTGTCAGGTCAACTTGCAATCTCAACAGTTTGGAGACATAATTATCAGAGAGTAAAGCCGTAAAGTAGCTTTTAATATTTCACTTTTTTACACGGTTATTTTTATTACTTATTTGGTCACTATAATTATAATTAATAAAATATTATTAGCATATTATTTGTTACTTTAAAATAAATACTATTTGTTCTGTAAAAATATGTCTTTATTGGTTCTTAAAAATTAATTAGGATATTGTCTTTGCCACAGCTAGTGACCTACCACATTTAACCAAATCTTACCAATAATGTATTAAATTAATTTTTAAATTATTGTAAAACAAGCATGTAAAATTTATAAAATTAAGTATACAGGATGCTTCAAATAATTTGAACCAATTATATATCTACTTGTGATTTGTTTGAAATTTTTGTTTGAATATATCATGCAAATTATGCAATTCAATTTACCTATCATATTTAAAGTAATCTCTCTCAGTGGCCAAAATTATCTCTTATAATTCAAAATACCCGATACAGTACATTTCTTTAATGTTCCCCATCTTTTATTTTTAAAGAGATCACTTTAAAAAAATTAAACTTGGGGATATGAACTATGCATAAATACTAAATTTTAAAGTGAAATTGACATGAAAATTTCAAGGTGGCGCCCCACAGTCATTTTGAAGTTTTTATCTGTCAATTTTACTCTTAAACATAGCATGTATGCATTAATTGCATATCCCAAAGTTTTCATTTTTTAACTAGATCCTTTAAAAACTAAGAGGGGTATATAAAAGAAATGCACTGTATAAAAATATAACGTCAGTGTGATGTCATTTGCCTAAATTTGGGGACGTCAATTTGTCGTCATTTTAGACACGTCATTATGACTTCATCAAAGGGACGTCTTTAGTTTGTGACTTAGAGAGGTCATTTAAACGTCATTTTGTCGTCATTTTATGACGTCTTTGCTGACCATAAATGACATATGACGTCAGCTTGCTGCTTGGGAGGTTAGGTTTTTGACACTATAGAAAAAAATAACGAATTATGCAAAAATAATAATGAAAAGGATATTTATAGAGAAAAACATACCTTCGTAGACTTTAGTAAGTAAAAATATCAATGGTTTTCACATAGATGTTCCCAGGAACTTTTTAAAACCAAGTAATGGCCTGACAACAGCTGAGCCGGCTTGAAAAAATGACATCAAAAGTGGATCTGTCACTGTCTAATAAAAATTTACATTTGGGCGAACGGCCTCTGTGGTGGATTGAAAGTTCACACAGTCGATAACCAATATTCCAGAAATCCGACTGCTACCAAGCCAAAGATTAAAAAGATACGTGAAATATCGCTGCTATCATCAACTCGGCACGAAAAGATTCCCATACCAAAAAATAAGCTAATAACAGAAATTTTATTCTCTAGACAGTTGTATACTCAAAGGTTGTCTATAAATGCTTTTCGGACTAAAATACCTGTTTAAACTTGAGTTTGCAGTGTTTAACAAATAAGGTGTGACGAATGCGCCAGAGAAATGATACTACTCAAGTAATTGAAATACATTCCCAAAAACCGACTCCTAGAGCCTATATGCTATTTGCACTGTTACAGTACCATGGTTGAGGTAGTGGTACATTAAAATGAATTGGAGTGGTTATTAAATGGCTGCTTTTGATTTTGTAAAAGCACCTAAGTTCGGTAAATTTATCCTTTTTTCTTCTTTTTTTTCTTCGGATAATCCACGAAGGCTGAAAGCCTGAATACTAACGTACCGTGGGTGTTTTAAGCGAGGTAAGAGAAAGTTTGTTAAAACGGGTCTTTAAAACTTGTAGATTTGGAGAAAAAGAAAAGACCTCCGCTGGGAGCAGGTTTCACATTCTTGAAACTCTGGAGATAAAAGAGCAAACAAAGTAAGAAGATCGGGGACTGTCCAGTTAGACCATCTACTAATTCAAACTGTTTTGTCTATACAAGTAGAATATGTTAAAAATAAAAGTACTATGTATGCAAGAACGTCACACAATAATTCAAAATTACAGCAATTAGAAAAAAAGGTTATACAAAAAAAAATTATATGACAGCAAGAAACTAAAAGCAGATATATAATTAGCACCTTTATGCTTTTCACATTTTTATTTAGAAAAAGATGTTGCAGACCAATGTTACTGATACATAAAATAAAAACTGATTAATCATGTTTTAAAAGTTTATAAACTAATTAGTTAAGTGGGATTATAAGTTTTTATCATTAAAATTGTGTTTTCGTTTTAATAAATTAGCTAAGTTATTTTCCTCTAAAAAGATTTTTTTAAGCTTTTTAAAATTTAATTATTGCTGTACATGAATAAAATAGCACCGCAAAACTTTAACTTTCTACCATCGTTAAAGTCCCATTTAAAATATTAAAGCTAAATCCACTGGCTTAAAAGGGGTTTGAAGTTTAACATACGTACAGGGTTAGCATTTATATTTTGCCACCCACTTACAATAATAACAAAAAAAAATAGAAAGAAAACTAACTTTACAAAAGTTTTCTAGATTTTTTCTATTACCTTTTAAGCATAACAAAATAAACAAATGAAATCAAAAGCTAATTGGCCAAAAAAAATTATAGTACGATAAATCCCATTTAATAAGATAGAGAATATAGTAAAAATTAAAGGAAAAATAAATAACGGACGATTTAAGTCTTAGAAGGGGGAAAGGGGTGAGTTTTAAGTAAAAATTGCGTTTTTTTCCAGATTTTCTGCCACATTGCAAATTCTTTAGAAAAAAGTAAGGCCAAAGTTGTATGTTTTTACGGTTTTTTACATTACCTCAAAATTTATGTGAAAAATCAAATAAACAAGGTTTTGTTTATGTATTTTTTCTTTTATAAAAATTATTTTTTTACAAAGTTTGGTGAAAACGTATCGTTGCATGTTTTAAATATCCTGTTTTTTTTATTTGGTTAAAGGTAATTATTTTTACATTATTTTTAATTAATATTAAAAAACTACCCTTATTTTTAATCGAAAATTCACGTGTAAAAATATCGGCATTTTCCAAAAATTGGATGGTCGTTTTGTTCGTTAAAATTTCGTTAATTTTTGAAACCATAAAATTAATAAAAAAGAATAAAACCCGTTAAAAAATCTAGAAAAAATATCAAGAAATAAAGAAAAAAATTCAGGCGATCTGAAGTCTAAAAGTGGAAGAATCGATTTCCGGCAAACTTGCTAGTCCTAAGGAAATTTAATTTCTGAGAAAGGTTACCGAGGTAATATATACATATCTTTTTGTACACTAATAAAGATATTTTAACGAAGATTATGCTCGCCTACATTTCCCACCTTCTCGACCACAGATGGCCCGTAATTTATTTTTTCTTTAATTATTGTTATATTTTCTACCTTTTACAATGAGTTTTATTCCACCATTTTTATTTTGTTTCAGAAATAATCAACCTTAGTGTATAAAGAAACATGATAATTTAAATTTAGTTTATTTATCCATCTTTTAAAATATTATTATGTACTAAAACTTATGTATTTGTTCTTTATATTTTAAAAATGATTTAATTATGTCTTTTGGGTAATTTTTGTTTTAGTTTATTAAAGAAGCTTGGCTAACATATCCCTATCACTGTTGTGCTTTTAAGTATCCAAAAAACATGATCCCGAGGAATATGAAAAGCACATAAATGGTTTAAAAAAACTTCAGGATGCTTGTAAAAACAATATATCAATCGTTAGGTAAGTAAGAAAAAACGGCTTATTGCCGTCGCGTCGCGTCGGTTAGATTTTTTAATAGCAAATTTTATCCTTATTAGTATGCGCGATTCCAATGTACATTTAAATTGTTTAAGGGTGATTTTTTTATAGACCAACAAATATTCAATTTTACAGGGAAAATACATATGATAAAGGGCTAGTTAAAAGTCTAACAAAGCTCATTTACTCGTTATCTAAGTATAAAACTTTATAATTGTTTTTTTTTGGTATAAAGCTATGTTTTTCTTAAATACATCACCCTATTTCTAAACATGCAAAATATTTTAGAAGGCGAATCCTTGTTCAAAATAAAGGTTACTTTGCTTTATAATCATGGGGTCAAAATTTATAAATTAGGGAGATATCGCCAAAAAAATAACGAAAAAAATGTGTTTATTTTTTTGCTAAAAAACAAAATGAGTATTGTATTAAAATTACCAAGTAATGTCAAATAAAGATATATTAGGAATCCCTTAATAAATTAATTTTTGGTCTGCGATATCTTGCTAATGGTTGACTTTTGACCCTATATTTATAAAGCAAACTACCCTTTATATTGAATAAAAAATCACGCCCAAAATGTTTCGCATTTGTTTAGAAACACCCTGTATATTTAAAATTATGCTTAAGTTTTATTTTCATATTTACATGCAGGCATCTACCTGCTAGTGTTCAATTTACAAAAACTCAATTGAATCCATCGAGCTGGCACGACAGTTATACCCAAAAACTTATTTTAAATGGTAAAGGTAAACCATCTGTGGGAATTATGTAAAATCACGTTTAGTCCCCATTATACAACCAAGCTTTAAACTCCTAAACTGGTGAATATTTTAAGTATTTTACTCCTAAATTATTACATGGATTTAGGTAGTAAACAAATTATTTTCAAAGCCTTATGGGCTTAAGCAACGTCAATAATTTATCCTAACGAATTATTTACACACAAGAATAATATCAATTTAAATGGTAGTCAAGCTAAACTATTTTGTCTAAACATAAATTTCAAAAAGTCATGTATTTTATAGCCCTTTTGTATTTTTGTGTAGGACTATAGAATATTATTCACCATCTTTAGGCCCTTTATACTGATAATGAATACCTAGTAAGTAACTCCGGTTACTGTAGTTTTAAACCAATAAAATATATTTTTTATTGTGGTTACTAGAGTAAAATGAAATACATTTTTTTAGGTGTTTTTGTCAATTTATAGTGCCCAAAGTATATCAGAAATGTTTGTATCATAATGGTTAAAAAGTTTATCTTTACCTTTAATTGTTTATTTATTTTTACATCATTTTTTTTAGGTAGGTAAAAATCCAAATAGATTAAAGATACAGAGTGAAAAACCCCGGTTTTGGTTAAAAACCCTAATATTTTTATTTGATTCTAATAAAATTTCTCAGTGTTTTTGTCAGAAGTAAGGGACTTATTTAACTTTAACTTGATTATGTTTATTTATTTCAGTAGCGCCTTAAGGGGCACCGAGCCTAATATTTATTGTAAAATTGTACGCTACTGACTTTTGTGCATTTGTTATGGCAGTTATGATATTATTAAGTGGGAAAAACAAAAATACAGCTTTTTGTCTTCTCCTTGCCTACTTTTGCATATTTCGCTTACTTTCAAAAAGAAAAATAAAGTTTTAAATTGCATAACCCTAGACCACACAAGACACATACGATCTTATTTTTTAAATTAAGCAACACCAGCTAATACTAAATTAAATACCTATAATGTCTTGGACTTAAAGTATACCGTTTTAGCTTAATCATGGCTTTGTAGATTAGCATTTAAAAAATTAATTTTTAACAGCAGAAGTGTCAAAAAACAACATATAGGGTGTCATTGTATTTAGAATATTATAATATATTAAAATAAAATAAAATAAACCTGTGGGGCTATTTAAAATTTAAATATAGCAGTGATTTCCGGTTAAACCGAAAAATATAAAGAACAAGTGAATACATCAACCAATCTAAGTACAATTATATTAAATAACAATATACCAGATTTTACCTTTTTATCGTAAAAGGTAAAACAGTTATATGGGAAACCACCTGTGAGGTGGTATAGGAGAAAGAAACTGTTTTTATTTTTTTTTCTTGTAACTTTTTGCTGATTTGACAGTTGTTAAGCTTCTTGATATATTCTATTCTATTCTATTTTCGGTTTTTGGCTTTGACACTTAGTGCATAGAGCCATCGTCAAGTGGTTGGAAAATTCGCATTGTCGGGTTCTAGACCCCCAGATTTTCCTTTTGTTTTAAATATTTGTATTTATCTATCTCTATCTCTTTGTTTTACATGCATAAATTGTGACTATCAAGCCAGCGGCTGCTACTGGTATCTGCGCGATACCAGTAGCAGCCACTGGCTTGATAGTCACAATTATGCATGTAAAACAAAGAGACCGTCACTTTCATTATTTCCGCAAGGCGTGCGCACCTCCTCGACCATACGAGGACACCATGTGTTCAACACCAAAACGTAAAAACTTCAGGCTTTAGGAATCTTCACTTTAGCGTGAATCTTTTCTCGGTCCCCAAGGGTACAGCTACGCTCGTACGACGCCCTCAATCGCCTACCCGGGAAGTCTATGTAGACCTCTACGTAAACGTGAACCGCACTACTCGAAGACCGCGGAAAGAGTATTTCTTGTTATAAAAAAAAATATCAATTTTTTGTAAAATTATAAGTAGGCACACTGTAGGTATTTTTGTCGAGGCCATAAAAATTAAAATATTTATTTATTTTCCTTTAGCTGGACAGCTCTAGGTACATCGGACTCACATTCCAATTATACTGAAAATGAGGATATGTGGGGCGAGGAGACAGGAGTGTTTCATGGCTCTGCAAAAAAGTTTTCTGTTAAGCCTTCATGCAATAATGAAGAAGATATTGATTTTCGAGAGGTAAGTAGAGAGGTATATTAGTTCTAGCCTTAAAACAAAGACTTTTTGCAAAGTTAAAAAAATATTTTTAAATTTATAAAAATACATCAATTAATGGTACACAGAAAAACCACAGATATCTAAAAGTTGGGAAAAAGAAATATACAGTGTGTCGAAGTGAAAACATTCTTTTAATTTATGTCGATAAGTTTTGATACGTTTTGAATAGTTTAATAAAACATGATATCTAGCGGCTTTCCCACATAAACTATTCATAAACTATTCCAAAAAACTATTAACTCTTTTGTAAAAACTAGTGGACGCCACCTACACATCTGTGAATATCTTAAAAAGTCGCAACTTGTTTCTGCTGCCTCGTATGTACCATCCAAGTAAGTAAACTCTGCAATGTTTTTAACACAATACAAGAAAGTGTACTGTGTAAGAATCGCTATGTCAACCGTTTTCGAGTTATTTGCGCATAAATTGTTTAGTGCAACCAAAAAATGGCTTAATTACAACTTATTCGCTACAACTGCCACATTTTATACGATTGGTTAAATGTATTTCCATATGTTTTTCGTTGTAATAACCCTAAACATCTAAAACTCATATATCTCGAAAACGATTGCTTAGAGCGATTCTTATGGGGGAGAATTTACTGGTTCACTTTAAATGGTACAGGGTGGCGCCTTTTCGTTGACCTTGCACAATATAGCGTGCAAATTTATTGGTGAACGTAAATCATGGCTAACTTAATTCGTTTTGGAGATACAAAGTGTTAAATTTTGACAATTTGGCTAGGCACTTGTAACTTGGTTGATATGTCATTTCGTCACCCTTATTGTAAAACCACCTAACTGCATTTTTAATAAAACGTGCATTGCCAACTTTAGCCTTATGAAAAAAGGCTAAAAATGTCATTAAAATCACATTTTTTTATAAAAACTGAAAGTAGGTGGTTTTATAATTATTTAAATAATATATTTTTTTATTTTTATGCCATCTTTAGCCTTATTTGTAAGGCTAAAGATGGCAATGTATGTTTTAATAAAAATGGAGGTAACGATTTATTTTAATTTTAAAGTTATAATACAAAGTTGTTTTTTATTGTTACACCCTGTACATATCATCAGTTAAAAGGTCTTCTTGAAATCTATAAGAAATATCACACTTGTTATATCTATTATTCAATAGTTTCGGAAATATAGCCATCATCAGGATTTTTTATTAAAAACCCTGTACATCTGTTTTTCAGAAAAAGCTAGAATTATAGAAAGGTAACACATTTTTATTCATTACGTAGAAATACTACCTATAATTGGTCAATCAAATATTATAGAATATCTTTATTTATCCATAGGAAAAATTTTATTACACATCAAATTATTTACATTTTAGTTTTTCTAACTTGCTTACGCATACGCAATATATAATTTTAAACGCTAGAATTAAGTTAAATAATTTAACTTCTCATAATCGCTCTAAACGAGGAATAATTATTTTTATTGGAAAAACATCAAAATGGCTTTGTGAAACCTTAGACTATGAAGACGGTGAGAAATATAATAAAGCTATATCAATATTGGAAAATAATTAATTATCAATAAATAAAGAAATATCTTTTCAAATTTTATTAACAAAACAACTTAATAATTATTATTGTCAAACAATTACACTCCTCGACAAAAATCAAAGGCTCATACAAACTCGTATTAAGAAATTTGAAAAAGATGTAAACAATACTATCAACGACATTATAACATTTTTATGAGCAGAAAAGACCTGAAGAAAAGTTATTTATTACTTTTTTTATTACCTTTTTTGATAATTTATAAAGTGCCATTATGTTCGTAAAGGTAAATACATTGCATAGTACAGTAATTTCAGCTACTGAACTAGACAATATTTTATTATATTTAAAGAAATTATATCACAAAGTAAAATTTGGCTATTTTAAAAGTATAATATTTTACTATCAGTTAGCAGGACTTAAGGTTAGTTTTTCAAATAGTAAAATAATTTCTGTAGTACATTTTCCAATACGTTTAAAACAATCTTTTAACAGTTACCACCTATTCCCATTTCCTGTCAACCAATCAAACACTGTCCCAAAACAACCTTACCTAATACTTGGCACATATCAATTACAATATGGTACTAAAAATTGTCCTGCTATTGAGCAGTCCTACACTTGGAGCCATCAGCGAACAACTGCATCAAAGCTCTCATCAGAGAAGCATAAAATGAAGATTGCCACCTCATCAAAATCCTAGTCAAAACCACTATTGTCAAAGAAATCAACAATCGATATGTATATGCAAAACCAGGAAAAAAAACCATTGAAAATCTACAAAAACTGCCAATCAAACAACTACGCATTGATCAACGAGCCAAGCGTAATCGAAATACCGACAACCTTCCAAATTAATGTTTTGGGCTACCAATTCATAAATAAAGAAAAAATAATTATGGGGACGTCGCTGACACCACCAGAAATCCAAATTGGACATTTCAACTAAACTATAATAAAGAAGCTCATATCAATTTTAATTAAATTAATTTGGAAACAATTCATGAATTACGAGAAAAAGCTACAAACATGAAAGTTCCAACTTCAGCGAAAATTTACCCTCCTGGATGGAGTATCCTAAGCACCTTTACTACAATCCCGATCCTTATTGTAGTTTGTTTCATTAAATGAAAAATGTATCAAAGAAAAAAAAACTTAAGAATAAAGAAGAGAGCCTAGCACGCAACCACTCGAAAACCAGCCAGCTACCCTGCTGTTTTCGTCTTAAGGAGGGAGGAATAATGTGACCACCATTAGGACACCGTTCTTACAAGATTCCTGAAAATCCGAATCAGCTTTGCGAAGTTATAAATAAAGCCTATTTTACATTGTATAATTAATATTTATGTAAACTCTATTGTTAACGTTAGATTTAACCTGTACTTTGTATTTTTTATAAAATAAAGTTTTTTTAAAAGTACTTTGCGCGGACTGAACATTTAACTGTAATAAAATATACACTTTTTAAAATCAAAGTCAATGGAAAAAATATAAGTGCGCCAATAAGTCCTTTGTTAAAATCCCAAAAACTTTTCTATTTACATTTTTGTTTCTATATCTAAAATCAAGAGAGTTAAAAGTAGCTGGCCAAATTAACCAAAATCTAAAAAACACTTTGTAACTCCAAAACAAATCAAGTTACTCATGATTTACTTTCACCACTGAATTTGTCTCTTTTAGGTTTCGTAAAGTCAACGAACAGGCGCCACCCTGTACATACAGTGTGGCACATACCGTTGCCACGTTTTAGAGAAATTTAAAGTAGTGTATGTAGCGCCCTTTAGTTAAAACGTAAACATTAATATCAGATGAGCATAGTTTATAAATAAAAAAAAACCCTACATACCAAGTTTCATTACCATATTCAAAACTTATCAAAAAATGTTGATATAAATGAAAAATATGGTTTTCTTTGGACACTCAGTGTCTTCCTAATTATCAACTTTGGAATATAGGTATGTTAAGTTTAAACCTGATATTTTGGCATAAAATATCTATGGTTTCTCTGTATATTATCAATTAGCGAACACCCTGTAAAGCAGCTAGTTTTTAGCACCCGTGTGAAATTTTATAATAGAAAGTATGATTTTTTTATATTAATACAAATGATAATAAGTTTTTTATGTTACATTTCAAATATTATTTTATGAGTATGTAAGTGTGGTTCAAAAACAAACGTTTACATGGCACTAAACTAAAAATTCTTGCTTTTGTTTTTTGTTAAATTATACTTTTTCACCTACAACTACTAACAAAATTAGGCGTTGTTTAGTCATCTATTCAATCCACATTAAGATCAAAAATAGAAGGTTGTTGGATAGTTAGTTGGCCGTTTTATGGCCTATGTCCTATGTCCTATGTCAGTTATTACTAAAGTAATTAAAAACTCGTTATAGGTGTTATGAGCCCCCATGTAAACTTAAAATAGCGTTCGTACTTAGTATTTTTAATTCCTTTAATTGTTTAGGGAATACAAGGAAATTTTAAAAAAAAAAGGTTTTAGTTATTTTCCTTTATCTCTTAAAATAATAATAAAAAAATGAAATACAAGATGTCCGTTTTTAATTAGGGTTGCATTAAAAGGTTATAGTATTAATTTTTTTCTATGGTACAATTAGTATACCCTATATATTTTTAAGCAAATAATGTTTATTTTGACAACGATAATAGATAATATTAAAATTGGTTCCCCGCTTTAACTTTTTACCTATAAGAATAAAAAAATATATATTTGGTATTGGAAATAATGTGAACTGTTAATATATTCGCTTTTGTTTCTATTACTTTAACTGTCACTTTTAAATTTTTAAAGGCACCACCAGTATATTTTACCCTCTTTCGTTACTATAATGACGTTTTACATGCGGCAACACCTCACATATTATTTTTTGACACTTCTGCTGTCAAAAATTTAATTTTATATTTAATAATAATAATCTGGAATTTCATAATTAGATTTAAACGATTAATTTTAAGTCATGTATCCATTCAGGCATCCCTATACGTTCCAACTGGACAGGCCCCGAACTTTTCACTTTGTTTATTCTTTTATCCCTGTAGACTTTCTAGATTGTAAAACCGGCTGTGAACGGAGGCTTTTCCTTATTATTAAATTATTAAATCTTTAACTTTATAAGTCCCGTGTTAACAAACTTTCCCTTATCTCCCTTAAGACACCCACGGTACTTTAGTTGTAGGCTTTTAGCCTTCGTGGATCGTCAAAAATAAAAATAAATAAATTATTTACCTTGTGTTTTGAAAGTACCTAATAATTAAAAATATGTCAAATCCATCAATTTCAAATGGTTGGTATAATCAAAATCCACTGTGGAAATACAGGATGTTCGAAAAGGTGAGGTAAAAAATGATAGGAGTGATAGAGTGAGCCAAAATAATGTTTGTACTTGTACCAGTCACAGCAAAATGTCGAATTTGTCACCAGTGTTAAAAATACATACGTTAAATAAAAAAGAATCGTCGCACCTTACTATGAGGATATTTAGTAGCCCAGATATCATTGCCCATATCACATTTTTGCCAGCCATGTACATTTAATTTACTGGCATTGCCAACACTTTTTAATAGCAAGGCATTGGCAAAAAGGTATCAAAAAGACACAAAAGTGGGCAATTGGCCGTTATTGGGCCACGTGTTGCAGATAATGTGATGGCATCCATCATTAAAAGATTATGATGAAAATATGCGTTTAGGATGATGGCATACATCATTAATAAGTTATTTCAAAAAAAAAATCGTTTAGAATGATGGCATCCATCATTAATAAGTTATTGGCAAAAAGATAACAAAAGACACGAAAGTGGGCAATTGGCCATTATTGGGCCACGTGTTGCAGATATTGTGATGGCATCCATCATTAATAAGTTATAATGAAAAAATGCGTTTAGAATAATGGCATTTATCATTAAATAAGTATTGCAAGTTTTGTAAGTTGAATGTCCCAAAAGCTAAAGAACATATTTTGAATTTTGTAATAAAAAAAATGAGAAAAAAAAATAGTAAATGTTCAAGGGACACTTACATTCAATTTTTAAATCCAAAACATAGGGAGAAATATTTTAAAGGAGTTAAATGTCAAAAAAAATATATATAATATTTTTTATTAACACGTTTTTAAAACTTTTAATAAGGCAACTCCCTAATTTCATATAATTTTTCAAGTAACTACAAACTTCAAAGGTTTTAAACAAAATGTTTACAGCTCCTAACAGTCTTCTTGAATAACTCGCCTTCTCGACTAGCCTTCACTAATCAATTACTCAACACACACTAATTAGGTAATGAATACACTTAAATATGTCTATTGAAAAACTTTCTTCTTTAAAAAGAAACTAATAATCTAGAAAACCACGTAGAAAACTAAAAGGATCTTTCGGAAAACGATTGCACAAAGCGGTCAAAAGCGATTTTTTTCATCTGTCAAAATTGTCCAATCTTGTATTTCGGCTAAGCGGGAAATTTGAATTTTTCACTTTCGGTCGAAATTAGCCTAGCTAATTTTACCACCATTTTATTTTTATTCTCTCGAAAATACATAATAAACATTTTGTTTGATTTAATTTTTATTTGCATGATTTGTAACAACAAAAGATACTGCCATTTCCTTTAAATTATGTAAAAAAACATAAAATAATGTTGTTTAGCTGTCACTATAAATAAAACAGATCAACAAATTGCTTTAATGTTAGTTAAATGCCAATGGTATTAATATAGTTTGAAAAGTATAAATATGCGTTAAAGGTTGGCCTTTAAAAATCCAATATTTATTTGCCTGCAACAAAAAGACAAGCTTTATTTATTCAGGATTGGTATGCCGCCATTTTTCTATGCTTGCCGGAAATACGCCTGCATGTAAAATTTATTGGCAATTGAGTGTTAATTTAGGGTTGACTTTTTAATACGTATTAAATGTTGGCATAATATTGCCACCAATTGCCAATGCTTTACCATCAATGCCAATATGAAAAATGTATATGGCCGGCAAATACATGTTTACTGGGTGGTACTAGGGCAACATTTCAAAATGTTTAATTGAAATAGTTTTTTTTATACCAATATTTAAGGCCAATATCTCCCTTACGAAGCGCGATAGATTTTTTTATATAAAGTACTAACATTATTTTGGCTCACTCTATCACCTTTATCATTTTTAACCTGACTTTTCCGAACACCCTGTATATTTTTTAATATATTATTAAAACTGTTAAATGGTTATGATTATTGGATATTACTATGAATATGTTCTAACAAAAAAAAGTAAAGGATAATACCCAGCAAATACTATTTGCCGGCAATATACATTTTTCATATTGACATTGATGGTAAAGCATTGGCAATTGGTGGCAATATTATGCCAACATCTAATACGCATTAAAAGTCAACCCCAAATAAACACTCATTTGCCAATAAATTTTACATGCAGGCAAACTGCCGGCAAGCATACAAAAATGGCGGCATACCAATCCTAATTAAATAAAGCATGCCTTTTTGTTGCAGGCAAATAAATATTGGATTTTGAAGGCAAACCTTCAACGCATATTCATACTTTTCAAACCATATTATTAACATTGGTATTTAACTAACATTAGAGCAATTTTTTGATCTGTTTTATTTATAATGGCCGCTAACCAACATTATTTTATGTTTTTTTACATAATTTAAAGGAAATGGCCTTTTCATAACATTTTATTTTTACAAATCATGCAAATTAAAATTAAGTCAAACAAAATGTTTATTATGTATTTTTGAGAGAATAAAAATAAAATGATGGTAAAATTAGGTAGGTTAATTTCTACCGAAGGTGACAAATTCAAATTTCCCGCTTAGCCGAAATACAAGATTTGACGATTTTGACAGATGAAGCAACAACATTGCTTTTGTCATTGTTTAACCACTTTGTGCAATTGTTTTCTACGTGGTTTTCTAGATTTTTAGTTTCTTTTTGAAAGAAAAGAGTTTTTAATAGACATAATTAAGTTCATTATCTAATTAGTGTGTGTTTTGTGATTAATTGGTGATGGCTAGTCGAGAAGGCGAATTATTTAAGTAGACTGTTGGGAGCTGTAAACATTTTGTTTAAAACCTTTTAAGTTTGTAGCTACTTAAAAAAATTATATGAAATTAGGGAGTTGCCTTATTAAAAGTTTTAAAGACTTGTTAATAAAAAATATATATTTTTAATGGTTTTTTTGTCATTTAACTTTAAAACATTTCTCCCTGTTTTGGATCTGAAAATTGAGGTGTAAGTGTCACTTGTATACTTACTATTTTAAAGTGTTTTCTTTTGATTTACTATTTTATTTTTTGAAACTTTATTACAAACCTTTAATTTTTTATGGTTTATTGTAACTATATAAAAATTTATATTATGTAAGTAATTTTTTAATGATAAAGTTTTCCTACCTTTTTTTCTTATTTTTTTCGATTACAAAATTCTAAATATGTTATTTAATTTTGGGATATTCAACTTATAAAACTTGCAATACTTATTTAATGATAAATGCCATTATCCTAAACGCATTTTTGGCATAAATTATTTATGATGGATGCCGTCATCCTAAATACATTTTTTATCATAACTTACTAATGACGGATGCCATCACATTATCTGCAACACGTGACCCAATAACGGCCAATTGCCCACTTTCGTGTCTTTTTGATACCTTTTTGCCAATGCCTTGCCATTAAAGAGTGTTGGCAATGCCAGTAATATGGGTAATGATTATATTTATTCTACCTACATAACTACGTTAGAACGTAATAACGTTATAACCGAAAATTTACATGAGGACTGTGATTTACTCAGGACAAGCTTTTACACAGCGCCGTTATTCAAAGGATTAATTATTGTAGTAGTTAAATGCTAAAATTTTGAATAAGCCATTCCTGAAAGTTTTGCATAATCCAATAACAGCATGAAGCGATAAACAATATATTTGAAAGTTGGTAATTTGCGGGAAAGCAAAAGGTATTTTATACAATGCGTACGCGTTATACAAGCGGACAAATAAACCAAAAATAGGCAACATTATATACAAAATTATTATTTTGGATCAGCTAAAACAATACATTGGCTTGTAACTTACAAAAAATGGTATATTTTTCTAACTAGTGCTGAAAGTGCCACTTTTTTGCACGCAACTGCTGTTACTGAATGACGGTTAGCGTAGTTCGGTTAAGCAGTCAAGTGCGAAAAAGGCACTTTTGGCACGTGTTGGAAACACTATCTTCTTTACAAGCGTAAACACGCGGAAAACATCAAAACAAAATGTTATTATTTTTATTATTTTACCACAATGCTACCAAATACCTACCCTGCTGAATGTGTTTCTTCCACCTCTTGACTTGGTTTGGCAAAGCAAAATTTCTGTTTAACATGAAGTGAATGAAAATTATTCATAGCGACTCGCTAATATTTGGTTCAATTTTTTTTCGAACGCGAGTAGGAAAAGTTAACTATTAACAAAGACGATCAGTGTGCCAGAGGATAAATTAACCAAAAATATTTAAAAAAATTTAAAAATGTTTGCATTTCTTTAGAAACACCTTTATGAAGAGCTATTCTGCTCTTAGAATAATATACTAAAAATTAAGATAACTTTTAAAGCAACAAATTAATAATGAATTACTTTATCTAAAATGATAATTTTCATTTAAGTTATATAAAAAAATAATAAACTTGCATAGAAAAGGTTACAACCCCTAAACATAGGTTCAATGGCTTCCTGTCGAATTTATTTTATAATAATCTAATCATAAAATAAGTTCTTAACAAGGCTGTCAGGCGTGAACTAATCCCTTGGGCGCCATTTAAAAATGTGGAAATTTTAAATTAAAAATGTTGAAAACTTTTTACTAAAAATAAGTAATAATCTTAACTTACACAACATATTTGAAAAATTAATTGACTGGTAAAAATACACCTTTAGTTATCATCGCCAGTTAAGAAAACAAAAATAGTAAATGAAAGTTTTGGGCCATATAATAAGTTTTTAATAAAAATAAATACTTTATATTAAGTATTTTATTACTTATTAATTTATTTATTTTAAAGTAATTTTAATTTTTATTATACTATTGCAAGAGCAGAATAGTTTTTCGAAATACATATGTAAAAATTTTAGGTTTCTTAAATTACTTATTAAATATCTTTCTTCTAGGGAAAAGCAAAATATTATTTTGTTTAAATGCTACCGTTATTAGTTGATAAGAGATAGGTACTTGCAATGCAACCCATTCTTAAAGTTGTTCAAGCCCGCACTATTTGATATAAACTTTAACATTAATACACTTCTAAAAGATTATGACGGTATAACGATATTTTTTTTATTCTAACAAGTTATAGGTTAGTTATATACTAAAACTACGCTTGGGTTAATCACTGAACACCCTGCCCCAGATCCAACTGTTAAATTTGAAACTTCTTAAATTAATGCCATTTTTGGCTAAAATTATTTTGGATGATACAATTTTTGACACGTCTTTCTAAAAATATTATTTTTAAAACGTATAAATTTTACAATAATAATGTTTTAATAATTTATTTTTTTAAAGACATTATTTTGTCTTTGGCCCATATTTGCTAACTTGATAATTATGTATTTTAAAGTATTCTGTAAACGATCATTTTTTTGGCAAACATGTTTTTTTTTTAAATATAAACATAAAGCATATAGGAAGATGGACCTTAAAAGGCATATTAGTAAAAAATTAGTTAATAGAAATAACATGTTTGTTTTCATTTTTTTATAATCCTCTCACGTTCGCTTACCCTTGTGATTAAATGCTTAATTTTGTAGGATTTTGCTGCAAAACGTGTCCCAAATGAGATTCTAAGTTCCCAGTCATTTAATAAACCTTCTTGTTAACCTTTATTTCAACCGTTATTGGGCAACCAACAATTTAATTTTCTTTCCCTGTGGACAGTACGCATAAAGAAAACTCTAACGTAAAATTAATGTCTTAGTAAAATAAGCAGCTTTTAACAATATTTTATTGGATTATATTTATTATCTGTCAGCAAATAAGTGTGTTACATTTTGTCACATGAATAAATTTAAACATGTATGTACAGGGTGTTTCATTTTGGTTGCAGCTAAGGGGTATCTCAATTATTAATAAAGATAGAACCTTACGAGTTTTGCGAACCTGAGGTACTTTTTGGTAAAACGAAAGATGCCGTAAACCAAGCCGTCATAGGCCTCTTAGTTTCTAAGCTACCGGGCGATTTTGAGAATTTTGCATTTTCAGGTACCCCTGGTATCTTAGTTCAGTGATATCTTATTCGTAAGGTAAAAACTGATTTTTATGGAAGTTAGGTAACTCAACCGACAAGCTTTAAGAGCTGATTCTACAATGAAAAATAAGAAAAACAACTTTATATAAATATATTAAGGTCCCTAACGTCTTACAAGGAAACTATCCCAGGTGTCCCTTGCCGATTTTGATAAAACTGCAATATGTTGTTACACAACACAATTTTTGTTGTACATCAATAAATAATAACACGTATTTTTTAAATCGGCAATTAAATACTTTTAAGGAGTAAAATGCACACCTCAAATCCACCTTTAATTTTTTTTTAATATTTATATCTTATAATAAGCGAATAAATTGAGATGACTTCACAAAATCATTGTTTAATTTATCAAAATTCTATAAGGCTTTATTCAATTTTTTTCAAGTATTAAAAAGCAATTTTTAAGGGGATTTTAGGGGGCATTTCACCCCTTAAAAGTCTTTAATGGCCGACAAAAAACAATGAGTGTCTCTTATTTTTATGTACTACACATATTGCAGTTTCATCAAAATTGGCTAAAACACCTGGATAGGTACCTTGTTAGTTTTTAAACTGCAGGTTGTTAATTTTTTTTTTAGTATTACTTTAATACAAATTCAGATATTTTTTAAATAACTTTAGTAACGTCCTCTATGCATTGAAAGACATTTTTTCAATTCAAGAAAAAATATTTTTCCCAGTGTCGTTCATAGGGGTATAAAGATATAATTTTTCAGAAAAAATGTACGCCACTGAATTTTGTTAAAATAAGGATATTTCTTAAAATTTTCATCTTGTTTGCAACAAATTTGATCTCCTGACTTGTTTTTATTTGATGTACGGTTGGGTTGGGAAACAATGCATTTTTGGACCCATGTTTATATGACCTTTTCTTTATATTTTTTAATGTAGAATCGGCCCCTTATATTTTTTGTAACAACATTCTGTCACATCCTGTATAAGCCAGAACAAAAACCCGATGTTTTTAGTTTCAGATTCAATGTTTTCCAGAGCCTGATGCTTTTAACCCCTGCGAAGATCTAATGGGAAACTGGGGTCTTCGAGTTCCAGTTTGGATTGTAGCACATTCGGCTGTTATTGGAAACCTTTTTGTGTTGATTGTTATTGGGACATCTCACTTTAGGTATAGTTGCGTAGTTTTAACTTCTTAAAAATTATCTAATTTTTTAATACAGTAAATGCATTTATTTTTGTTTGCAATTCTGTGTTTTTTTTTCAAAAGCATGTAGATTAAAAAAACAGATCTCTAGAAAATTATAAACTTAAAAGCTGTGGCAGCAAGTGGGTCGCGACTTAAGCGCGGCATAGACGCATTAGAACACGTTGTAATATATTGAATCCTTGCCTAACAAATACGCGCGTCCCGTCGCGTCGCCGTCCCGCCTGGCGTGTCACGGACGTGTTTTCATATGACATTTAGGCGCTCATGTCCCGCTAACGTCCCGTCCAGCTCGCTGTTTGCCGGAAGCTAAACTACTTTGCTTGGCCACGTAAATTCAAACAATAGAGGTACGCGCACATACATCAGCATCGGACGGACCGTACGGAGCAGTGCATCTACGTGAGGGCGATTTGCACCGAATTTAAAAAATCCCGCGAAAATATAGCAACTTGAATTAAAATCCGGCCATTACCGTTTCATATGTGCGATACAGGTCAGAAATTGAATTATTTGACAAGAATTTAAGCCATTTTCTACCAGAGAGTTTTAACCCAGTGATTTTTACCAATTCCATGGGTGAAAAGGCGCTGACTTTTAATATTTACCCATGGTTTTCCCATGACTCGCATGTGCGTCTGTATCATTTAATTTAACCAAAACTATTTTTTCCGATCCGTGTTTCTTGTGCTTCTGTGTCGAACCTTTAAAATATAACTTTTTTTGTATACCTAAACCTCTTGGTGCATTTGATAATAATAGATATGTATTTTTTATAATATCGTCACATAGTTTTTTAGATATACATGACTATAACAAATTTTGAAGAATATATTTCAAAAACGGGTTCTGGGATAGGTTGTCTTAGTTTTTCGGGGGCTGGTTGTCACATTTGACCCGCCCAAAAATAACAAGAAATCTGTTAACAACTATGAAGAAGATAAAAAAGATGAATAATTTTGCTTAAACTGCTTGTCGCCATACTTAGCAAGCAAATCTAGAGAAGTGTGGGTCTAATGAATGTCAAGATTGCAAGGGTTGAAGCCTTTGAAGGATGCACGCATGGGTTACCAAGTTACATTTTTCAAAATTGTGATTCTAAATATTTTGACCTAAATAAAGAGTGAACATGATTATAAGATAAGTAAATCGTTCAAAGGATATGTTAATTAAAATATTATATATTTTTGTTTTTTTTAAGCTTTATAAAAATTAGCTTTAAAGGAAAATTAGCTTAAAGAAAGTTTTGGTTACTCTAATGTAAGTCTAATGATAAACACTATATTAAAAAATATAGCGTAAAATATTATTGACTGATTATGATACGAAAACGTACAAAGAGTTAATGATCTAAGGCCAAAAAGTGACAAGTATTTAAATAGTTATAGTTTTCTTATGTAGAAGCAATTCTGATTGTTGCAGATTATAATTTGTTGTTATAAGTAGAATATTTTTTTGTTTCCTTGGTACAAATAATATATACATGTACTGTTTGATGCAGTGTTTAGTAATAAACACTCTTTTCCCTAAAAAAGTGTTTCTTCTTATTTACTTCTTGTAATTTAAAATGTTATTACCTACCCCGGACAATGTAGCAACCAACCCAGACCCGGGGTTAAAAGTTTCATTTTTCATTGTCACCAAAATACCAAATATTTTCTAAACAGTTAATATTAGAGCAAAATACTTTTACAATATTTTTACTAGAATAATACCACTATCCTTTGATATACAAATCATTCTTAAACGATAAACTTTGGTAAATTAATTTAAAAAAAAAGAAAAATATGTGTCTTTTAACCCCGGTCTCCCGTACCATATTTCCTAAATGGTCCTGGAACTTGCAGTTTAGCGATTTTTTTTCTGAAAATCTAAGCAATTTACGTAAAAATATTAAGAAACAAAAATTTGTGTTTTTAGATGTTTCATTCGGAAAAAATATACAAGTTGCCAGAAACGTTAATGGCGTACATCTTTTTGTTAATTATATTAGCTAAAATGCGTCCCACGCCGCCACTGGTCTTACTAATTAAAATAAGTTTTGGACTAAATTAACCTATTTTAACAAATACTTACAAGCAATGTTTTTTTAATCGGATAGGGCATTTTTGGCATATTATGAAAAAACCCGACTTTTCTTTTTAAGTTTAACACCCTGTATCTTAGGAACAAAGCATATCGGACGTATGTTTATTGAACTTTTTATAGAATTGGCTCAAAAATGCACCCGTAATTAGAAAACACCCTGTATAATTGGAGATATGCTCTATATTGGTTAGGCGGATTCATTTATTGGATGGTCTTCTTGTTGTTCAGATAACCCTGTTCAGCCCTATTGACCCCTATGAACTTGCTGGTCGCCTGAAACAAAATAAAGAAAAACCCCCAAATAACCCAAAAAAGAAAGAAATAAACTGGGATGCTTCGAGTATTTTAGCAAAGGAAACTTGTTCTAAAAATCGCAAAATCAAAGAAAGTGCGTATATATTATTAAATAAAGATATTTGTGTAGCATCAATTTCAGTGAATTTAAATAACACTTGGTTGCCTTTGCTCGATACTGAAGTATCTTCAGGAAAACTAAAAATCAACTAACTTATTACCTTTTTTGTCTTACAAATAATAAATACACCAGTTACTTATGTCACTCATGACACATATGTCAAACTATTTTCAGTTTGCAATACAAAAATAATCTAAATTTTAATCATTTTTAATTTAAATATTAGTTAATATTTTACTTTTATTTTTTAACTTAATTTTTAACTTGACAACAGTGGCAGACTTGCCACCGAAACGTCGTTTTTTAATTAGAATTTTTGGGTTTTTTGGGGGTTTTTCTTTTATTTTGTTTCAGGCGACCGGCCAGTTCATAGGGGTCAATAGGGCTGAACAGGGTCACCTCGTATACCCCGGGACCAGGACCGAAGCGGTCCCATTCTTTTCAGGCGTGTACCAAACAAGAAGATCATCCAACCCTGTATAATACTTTAAAACCTTCTTAGCACACTAGGCGCTCAGATTTCGGTACGCTCACGGTCCGGTCAAATATTTTATGTGCGTTTTAAATAAATGACCTTGAATGACATTTAAATACCATGTGAGATATTGGAATATAAAAATAAAAATTTAGGCTAAACAAATGTTTTGTGTTAATACTCTTTATATTACTTTTCTTATTATTGTATATTGCAAAAATTTACCGAAGGGTGGGAGGTGTAGGTAATCACAATCCTAATTATATGTGCTCTTTAACTTTATCCTCCTTTTTAGATTGACGGTGTCCAAATTTCTTATGTGTAACCTTGCTCTTGCTGATCTATGTATTGGAATTCATCTTTTGCTTCTGGCAGGTATAGATGCTCATTCTATTGGAGCCTATTTCAAC
The DNA here is from genome assembly GCA_014170235.1 of Listronotus bonariensis. Lineage (NCBI taxonomy): Eukaryota > Metazoa > Arthropoda > Insecta > Coleoptera > Curculionidae > Listronotus > Listronotus bonariensis. Next base: position 24,433 of record JACEGR010002005.1, read on the forward strand.
TTTGCTATCGACTGGCAAGAAGGTAAGTTTTATTAATTTTTATTGTATTGACACCATAATTTAACATTAAAAACAAGTGAATTGCTAACCACAAAAGGTCAAGAGACATATTGTGGGTTCAGAACTACAACTAGGTAAATCGATTTTTTTGTACTTTTGAGATATCTACATCAGCATATTATGCTGAAGTGGACATCCTTTTAGTGGTAGAACTAGGTAACCAAAAACTGTTTTTATAGACAGTACCATCGGCGTTATTTCAAGAAGACCACTACAGCTTCTGGAAAACAAATTTATTACCGAATTATGAGCTAATATTTTTATAGCCTATGAGCTCTGCTAGCGGCAGGCCTTCGTCATTTTGTAAAAGCTAAAATTTTGTCAGCGCATGCTTCCAACATAGGTAGAAGCAATAGGAGACTGTGAAGTTGGGCTCATAGTGGCAGGTACCAGGTACCAAGGTTTAGTAAATTAACACTTAACTTTTGTCATTTTGTAAAAGCTGAATTTTATATTATGGTACTTGGGTATCTATTAGACGATATTTCTTTAGTCACCAGATAGTTTTCACAGTTCCAACCCCTTGGCAGACAAATATTTTAGAGTGGCCCAAATTTTTCTTATTTAACAAGATATATTTTAAAAGTCTTTCTAGATTTCTAAGGGTCCAAATTGGCATGTCCTAAAAATGTATAGGGAGTAGTATAAAAATGTTTTGGAATACCCTGTATACATCAAAATATTTTTAAGACATTTCTATTTAGAAACCCTACAAAACTTTTTGTCATATCTGGTTAAATAACAGAAATATTCAAATTCATCGGACAATAGAGCCACACACAAATGTTTGTCTGTTAAGGGATTGAAACTGTAAAAACTATCTGTTGACTAAGAAGATATCTTTTAATAGATACCCAAGTACCATAATATAAAATTTAGCTTTTACAAAGTCACAAAAGTTAGGTGTTAATTTACTAACCTTTGGTACCTGGTACCTGCCAAAGCCACTATAAGTTAAACTTCATAGTCTTCCATTGCCTCTACCTATGTTGGGAGCCTGCGCTGAAAAACTTTCAGCTTTTACAAAAAAGCGAAGGTCCGCCACTTACAGGCTCCTACTCTATTACATTTATTTGTTATTATTAAATTTATACCTGTCGTACCATGAACAATTTTGCCAACGCTTGGAACGGAGACGGTCTAAATAGAGATACAGACTGTCATGCAAAACTGTCGAATTTGTATAAAAAGTCAATGCTAGCGCGTAAGGTTGTGTGTATTACAAAATATATTGACTTTTTATACAAATGTCCAGGACCTTGGTTATATATGGGAGGACCGCCTGTATCCGGGTTAAAGTAATGACAAGGTGTAACTGACGCGTCAACCTGTCGTGCATAGTTCTGAGTTATGCATTCCCTGTTTAATCTCTACCTGCCAGTGTTCAATACACAGAAGCTGGCACGATGTGTATCCGCGGTTCCGATTAAGAAAAAATGTGCCATGCAACACGATCAATTAGCTGATAAAAATAGGTATCTAGATCCAAAATGGCAAAAATTATTTACAGAATTTACCCGATTTTTGGTTTGTGCTCGGCTTAAAACAGGCATTTTTAAAAACTAAACATCAATTTTTTTAATAATATTTTTTTTATTTTATGTTTTTTTGTTGTATGTGTTTTTAAAAATGTGTACTAAACTTAATGTTTGGAAAAAGAAGAACAAAGATAGGTAGGAAAATCTGTTTTATTTAAACAAAGAAATATAAATACATAAAACAATAGACTTACCTTGACAAAAATGCTTTGTATATTTTTAAGGGCATGAAAAGTTCTTTTGAGTTTTTCCGAATTATTTTGCCCCACTTTCCTCTATCACCGTAAATTCGGGCTCGGTGCAATTATGTGTGTCCCGACTTTATTCGATCGGTTGAAGGACGGACACACATAACCGCACCAGCAGCGGAACTCCGTGCTCTATAGAATTCTACACTTCGCTTTCTATCGTAAATTTCTACTCGAGAAGTCGATAATTGCACTTCTTGGTACTTTGTGTCACAATAGACTAAACATCAGAAATGTTCGTAAAATGTCTATATGTGTACTAATACTTCTCTGTTTAAATGTGCAAGATGAAAGAGGAAACACATAGAGCTATTGCAAATTAGATTTATGGAATATCAATATTGAGCCATTGGGTTTTTAATTATTGTTTTTAATACGGAACAAAAAACGGTTAGGTTTTTATTTAATTTTGTTCTTTCTTACTCTTGGAGTCAATTTTGCACTATGGCATTAGCAGTTATTATGGCTATCGGATACTCCCTCAATTTATAAAATTAAATTTTTTGAAGATTAATTTAACCATTTTTTAAAGTAAATAGCCAGCAATGTTCCCTACTGTAAATAATTTAAATCAGTAGCAAAAATATGTGACCAATTTATCTAAACTATAAATTCAATAACAAATTAGCTTTATACAATTGTGAATCTTTGCAAAAATCAAGGTAACATTGGTTGGACAGTAAACACATGGCTAGAACTAAAATTATATTTTTCTATCATTGTATAAAACAATAAAATATTGTTTTGCATTTCAACAATAACACAAAAAAAACAAATAAATAAATAAATCATAGCAAACTAACGAACACCTAAATTTATTTTAGGGTTATATACAACTTTGTTAAAATTTTGGTAGAATTCGACACGTTCGGAGACCTCGCTTATAGGCGACCAGTTTGATCGACTTCAAGCGTGTTTTTACTTGAACACAGAGTGCGAGTGAGGTAGAATGAAGTCGATTTGTAAAATACTACAGTACACGGAGTCCCGCTGCAGGCCTGACTTCACGGTGATAGAGGAAAGTGGGGCAAATTAATTCTGAAAAATTCAAAAGCACGTTTTATGCCCTTAAAAATATACAAAGAATTTTTGTTAAGCTAAGTCTATTGTTTTATGTATGTATATCTCTTTGTTTAAATAAAACAAATTTTCCTACTTATCTCTGTTCCGTTTTTTCCAAACTTTAGGTGTAATATAGGTAAAAGTGTGGCCACACATAAACGCACCGATGTCCCACAAAATCCGCATCGTAGCACGACCGTGTCTTATACGGTCGACAACATGCCCAGCAAATAAAATCATACGTAGATCGGATAGCACCGATGTTTCCTGAACCAAGCTTTAAGTTTACGGGCGTCACCTTTTATTTTGGTTCATTACGTTAATTAAAAGTTGGTGGTTAAATGTCAGTTGCTGTAAACAATTAATATAGGAAAAAGTAATTTGAAAAGTATTAAAAAGCGTAAAATTAATTTTATTTTTATATTTTGTGAATAATATGTAAGTAAAACTTACGAATACATTGTTATTTTTTGTTTTATAAGTATTTTGAAATAATTATTTAAGGAAATCAAACAAACTACAAATGTTTGTTTTCTTGTTAAAAATGCGGTGCTGGGTATGTTGTCGGGCACGGATCGCCGATATTAAGCCTACTGCATTTGATTACAACGGTATATTTCAAAACGGAGCACGGCCATGGTGCAGGACTCGGTGTGGTTATCTGTGGTCAAAGCTTAAAACTGTGTTACCTTATTTGTAAAGATTTAATTTATGATCAGGGTTAATTTAAAGCGTGGTATAATTGACTTATATTACTGCAGTTTGATTAAGTAAAAAAAAATTTGCACCGCATTCCCCTCTACATTTCACCAAGAAAACGCACGGCCACGGGCTCGTTGCGGATATGTAAGGCCCGACCTTAAATCGGATTTAGTATAACTAGGAACACTTTTTTTAGTATTCTTATATAGTTGTAAATTTATATTTATCATATTTTTATTTTATTTTATTTATTTATTTATTTTTTTTTTTTGGTGTTTGAAATTTCTATATATATATTTTTTTAATTATCTTGGTAAACATATGAAAAAAATTAAAAAAGCCTTTTTATATAGCTATAAGATAGTATATTGTAATATTATTAAATGAAACACTGCAAACAGTCGTAACAAGCTATTTTATGCTTCTATAACTCTAACAATTAGGGAGCAAAACATTCACATAACTTTGAACAAAGCTTTTACTGCAGAATGCGACGCGACGCAATTACTTATCATGCAATATTAATGAATAAGTCAAGTTGACCACAATACGAACAAACAAGAGCAATTAATTATTAGTCTAGTCGAGAAGTTGATTTCCTGCCCAAAATAGTTACAAGTCTTCAACAAATTATAGTTGATGGCATAAAACGATCCTGAATGGCATATAGAAAAAAAGTTATACAGACTTTTTCTGCACGAAAAATTACAATAAAATTGTTATTAACAAAAAATAACCGTTCAGCTTGCCGCCAACAAACAAAAATATGAAAACAAAACTATAAAAACACTTTCACAACAAAGTTACAAAACTTAACAAAAATAAAGTGATTTTAATTTTGTAAAACTTTCTGAAAGAGCAGGAAATAAAAGTAAAAAGTTCTTGATTTCCGAAATTGTAGCTCTAATATTTATAATTTTTATTTAACGTTGAAAATTGGCTTATATATATATATATATATATATATATATATATATATATATATATATATATATATATATATATTTAGGAAACTTGTAACTATTTTCCGCAAGAACTGAACTTCTCGACTAGACTAAATCATTTTAGAATATTGAATTTTACTATAGATATCTTTACGCAGTTAAGTTGCGCTTTAAAACTATTAGAGAAGTTTAAATGTAAAAAGGCCATAAACTGATTTTATTTTACTTTCATGATTATTCGTTAAAAAAAAAACAAAACACAAATTACACATTTTTATTTCCACTTATTTTGGTTATCAACCATAAACCGAGCCTATTACCACAAATTATCAAAATACCGATAATTTGTGCTATTACAATAATTTTACTTTAATTTAAAATGTACGTTTATTAATTCTTTTATTTCGGCATTTTCAAAAAAAAAAAACTTAAAAAGATACATTTTTAAAAATTGAATTCTCGTGTTATAAGGCATCATTTTATTAAATACGACCTTATCACAAAGACTTTTGTATTTTATTTTAAAAACCAATCTGTCCTAATATTGTGCTAAATGTATTTCTGTAAATGGGTTCTATATTTTTGTAGTAAAAGACTCAAACAATATTGAAACATTTTATTACTGAAATAATATACCTATTTCCTTTTATTTTATTCTATATTTACAAAGCATAAATTATTATTTTTAACCGATTTCATATAAATAGTCCACTTCCGCACTGGTCCCATAAAAAAAACTTAGGATCGCGAGGGAAAACGGTACTAGACCTATTTTTTTCTTTATGTCGTACGTCGTTTTTGCGGCATAACTGCCTATAGAAAAGTATGTGCTCGAATAATAAAAAAGGAGAGATCCGGGCCGCAGTCAGAATTGACAACCTACCCTTTTCACCGAACCAAAAGAAATCCTAGTAGTGTTTCTTATGGTACTCCTAATAGTAATAATAATAAACTAAAAAGTGAAATTAATATTTTTAAATAATTTAAATGAGTTCAAAGAAATTAATAAAACTTACTAAAAAGTTTAAAATAATTAAAAAACAAAAAAATAGTCGGATTAGTAATTTATGTATTAAGTCATACTTTTTTACAAATGGGAAGTTAGGCAGCACAAGCCGTTAGGCGAATACGGCAATTCCATGAGTAAAAAAGACATTTTATGCATGTATTACATCACAGCCTTGTTAAATTCTAAGCCGTGAAGGAGAAATCTGGCAACACAGCACAGTAGGAATGTCAAGTAATGTTTAGAAGTAAACAGAAACAAGTTTAAACGATTGCTTAAAAGATTTTTCTGTTTTTAAAAGTTAAATCGTAGCGTGTATTTATTACATAAAGAAAAAATAAGTTATTAATTGTTATATTTAAAAAATAGGACCAGTGGCAATATGTCAATTTGTGTTTTTACGTTTAAATGTGCGCGTATAGTTGGTGCGTACGGCATACATTATGGCACGAACGTGTTGCTTTTCGGGCTGCAAAATGAATTACCCAAGTTATATTAAAACAGAGGGTTATCAAACAACATTTTATTTCCCCTAAACGATGAATTAGGAAAGCCCAGTTGTGCGCTATTGACCGGATAAGTGTTTTTTTATTAAAAGTAAAAGTAGTACCTATACGGTAAATGGACAAATATATTTTACGGGCTACTAATTACTAAGTGTGTTTTTAAAAAATTGGTTTTATTTGATATCAATAGTGTGTATAGTGCACCAAAAACAATTATTTACCCCAAGCAATATCCTAAGGACTATATCAACTAATGCGCGTAAATATCCTGGTAAGTTCACCAAAAATATTATTTATATAGATATTCTAAAAGTTATTTACCTAAGGCGGTTTTAGAGTAAATATAGTGGAAAACCTAATTTAAAGCATTTGTTATTTTAAAGCGCATCTTATGTAATACGCTATATTATTAAGCTTTTATATTTATAACTAAACACACATGCTTTCAATTCATTTTTAGTATTGCAAGTATTTCTAAATAATAAATGTTTAGTTAACTTTAAAAAGCTACATTGGTCTGTTCGCAAAAAATGCATAAAGCGGGGTAGAAAACATCATAACAATTTGAAATTTTTAAATCCTTACCAACAAATTTGTATAAGGCAGAAAAGTTCCTGATAAGTTTTGCAGACACATTATTGCTTTTTAGGGCAACTATAGTATTTAAAATTATACCTATATGTTGTCTAAAATATCCAAAAAAAATTAATACCTATATTTTGTTTAAAACACTTAAAAAATTAATTATATTTAGCATGTAATCTATTAGGAGCTCATTTCAATATTCCTACTGTACAGTGTTGTTTGCAACGTTGCCTTTCTTACTTCAAGGCTCAGAGTTTAAGAAGGCTGTGATTACATACTATATTTTTTCACGACCGTATAAAATTTTTCCAAAATACCATTTTATATATGTTTTATTAATCTCAACTTATTAATTGTAATTTTTGAAGCATGGCCATTATATTGCAACAAAAATCGTAGCCTCCTATTTTTTAGGAGACAATTATTCTCTTTATAACTATGCATTTAATATTAAATTTAAAAAAATATATGTATTTACTTTTTGTAGAAATAATACTAAAACATACATAAATTCCTTTTTAATTTTTAGTCATCCAAATTCATTATTACTATGAATTTTCAATATTTTTTATAAAATTTATTTGCAAACTGTCAAATTTTAAAAGTAGCGACACATGAACTAAAAGAAATAATGACGAAATCAAAGGTCACTTATTGACCATTTGGTTCAGTTGATGTCGCGTTTACTGCTACATTTCATTAATTGATATTTTTGTTTATTGTAGTAGGCATTGAAACAAAGCACTAAATCTAAGTGTAAAGAAAAGCATCGAAGTGTTAAAAAAGTTACTTTTCCTACGACCACTTGTGAAAATAGCAAATAGCACACTGATTTCATGCATAGAAAATGCGTTATATCACACTAGTGTTGCAAAGTACTTTACAGCACTAGTGTTGCAAAGTACTTTACAACACTGGTGTGATACATATTATGATGTCATTCTAAAAACTGCTATTGGTTTTGCAAGTGACATATTTATTGTAGTGACAGTAAAAAAAACTTTTATTTACCTTAAACGGTAGAACCCAAATTAGCGAAAATCATCTTATTTTATATTTATTAAAATTTACGAAAAAATAAAAACATAAACAAAAATATACATAACCACAAAAAAACAACTTTTACTGACTGGCACAGTGTTGTGCATTTACAATTTTTATATTTATTATATTTTGTATTATAATGTATAGTTGGTTGCCTGAGCATGATTGTCATAAATTAATAAATCTAGTGACTCAGGCATTCGACTATTGGCGCGGTGATTAGCCGTGGTGGTACAGTTCTGTTAAGATGGCTAAATTGTACTTTTGTGTATTTTTGAATAGTTTACTTTTATGAAATATAGTTCTTAAAAGTGCATTAATGGCTTTTTATTGTTAGCACAACAATAATACATATTTTTCTTAAAAATATGAGGAAAAACTGTTATTTTTACTTAGTTTTACATGTGATGTTCAGTTTCATTAACTCGTTTTACCAATTTTACCCCACCCAGCACCCCTTTTCACTCCCCGATCCCGTAAGTTTATTTACTGATATTTTTAAAAAAACGGAATATTTTGGATATGCACCACTTACGCTTTATTTAGAAGAGTGTCTAAAATATGTAAGAATCGATAATTTTTAAAAAACCCTTATAATAGCAGAAAACCGTATTAAACTATTAGCGTTATTACCTAACAAAACCATACAATTTTTATTAAGTGAGGGCCTTTTTAAATTCCAAAATGGTAAAAGTTATATTATGCTTCTAGGTAGGTGATTTTCGATGTAAAAATATTGTCAAAACAGTATAATATAGCAGTGAGGAAAAGTATATATCACACTAGTGTTGCAAAGTAAATATCACCCTAGTGTTGCAAAGTTCTCAATTGTTTTTATTTTTTCTGAACAGACAAACTTTAATTTATTTATTTTTAGTGAATAATTTGTGGTCGTAGGAAAAATAGTGTACAGTACTCGTGTGAAAATGACTTTCTTACACTCGTGGGTTTGTCGCACTCGGCTAACGCCTCGTGCTACAATATTCCCACTCGTGTGAAATTAGTCATTTTCCACACTTGTAATGTAATATACTATTTTTAAACACTTTATGTAGTGTACTAGAATGGATTACTTTAACTTCATGTGAATGAATGAATTTTTAACGGTCGTGAAAAAATAACATATGTGCTCAACTACTCAATGTTAACAACTAAAGAAAAGCTTTTTCCACTTTAAAATCATATGTTATTGTTTCTTTAATTAATTTTTTTATAATTTTCTATTTTTTGGTGAGTTTTAATAATTTTTTTGAAGTTAATTTTTTAAAAATCAGCCACACTAAGAAAAACGTAACTAATTTTTTTTAACAAAACATTTTTATACGGAATGTTAGTCAGGCTTGTTTATTAAACTTAACAGATGAGTAATTTTAAGACTAAGGGTTTATAAAAAGTTAGGTCTGCAAAAACTTCGTTTTTAAAAAACAAGTATTAAAAATTTTAAAATAATTTAAAAAAATGAGATTTGTTAGTTTACCAATAAGCGATATTTTAGTACTTGTTGTTATTACATAATGTTAATAAAAATAATAAAAGCTAATCTTCAAAACGAACGTATTCGCATTTTTTTATGGCCCGGGGATATGTAAATAAGTGAATTATACAGGGTGTAATTTTATTGATGGCTAAAAATACAGAAAATAATTTCTTAGCTTATTTTGGGAAGAAAAGTTTTTAAAAACATATGTTCTAAACTTCTTAACATTTTAGATACAGGGTGTTAAAATTTAAAAAAAAAACTTTTTTATATATTCTAACTATTCTTTACCCAATTTTCTTTTAATTTGGCAATATTATTAATGACATTAATTAAAGGGGTAATTTGTCGCTAACTTAATTACGTTGAATAAGTCCAGTGGCGTCTCGAGTGGAAACTAAATGAATATTTCCAACAAAAAAACGGTACGTCACTGACTGTGTAAAAGTGTATAAAATTTTTGTGCTATCTTTAGATTAAGCAATTAAAAATACTGCTTTTATGTCTTTGCATATTTTTAGACCATTAACAAAGCATTTCGAGATCTTTTTTCTTTTAAAAATTAGGTTTTATAATTTTTTATTAGCAATTATGTAACAAAAATAATAAATACCTACATATTTAAATAAGGTTAATCTTCAGTTTAACACTATTTGCTGAAATAAGTGTTTTTAAAATTTTTGGATTTTTAAAAATTTTATTACCCTGAACATATAGTTAAAATGTTTAAGACATATGTATATATAAACTTTTTTCCTAAAATAAGCTAAGGAATCATACCCTGTATTTTTAGCCATCAATTTAATTTCATTCTGTGTATTTTTTTTCTAAAATTAAGCAAATATTTTAAAAATAAAGAGATTAAACGAACAGTTTTTTTTAATATTAAAAAAATATATAAAAATTGCACAAAAGTCAATGACGTACAATTATTTATTTGTAAGAAATATTTGCCCAGGTGCCACTTTAATCAGCTTAGTGCTAAATAAGACCTTAAACCCTACAAATAATACTCCCTTACAACAAAATAGGGTAAATAAAAAATAAGATATTAGCTTAACACCCTGTAATTGACAAATTATTTATTTTATCACTGGATTTTTTTTTTCATATATTTCCTAATTGCGATAAGAAAATTTAAGGTCTTATTCCTAAACCATTTTTACGAAATAAAGTTTATATAAACATAAGTCCTTAAATTTGTTCTTCAGATACAGGTTGTTAAACTTTTCAAAAACTAAAAAATTTCCAAAACACTTTTTTAGTAAAATTTGTTCTTAGATATAAACGTTATATAATTAAGTGTTTGTTGTTGTTGTTACATAATTGCTAATGGAAAGTTTATAACAATTAATTTAAAATAAAAGAAATACCCCAATATTTCTTGTACGGTCCAGAATTAGGTATTCTTTTATATAAACCCAGCAAGCTACGTAAAAATATAAAAAAACGAAAAAGTTGTGACAGTTTCATACGGAAAAAATATAAAAGTTGAATAAAATTCAGTGGCGTACATTTTTTATCAATAATATTAGCTAAGATGCGTCGCACGCCTCCACTGGTCTTACAATTTAAAATTAGTTTAAGGCAAAGTTAACTTTTATTTCAAAAATATCACAGCCAAATTCTATTAAAATCGGATAAGGCATATTTAAGATATTATTAAAAATCCGATTTTTTTTGAAAGTTTAACACCCTGTGTCTTAGAAACAAGGCATTTCCGGACCTATGTTTATATAAACTTTTTATATTAGGTTGGCTCAGGAATGCGCCAGAAACTTTGTTAGACTTTAGATATAAACGTTATATAATTAAGTTTTTGTTGTTGTTGTTACAAAATTGCTATTGGAAAGTTTATAACACTTAATTTAAAATAAAACAAATACCCCAATGTTTCTTGTATGGTCCAGGATTAGGAATTTGATGAGCTTTTATATTTTTTCTCAGAAAACCCAGCAAACTACGTAAAAATATAAAAAAAAACAAAAAATTTGTATTTTTAGAAGTTTCATACAGAAAAAAAGTTGAATAAAAGTCAGTGACATACATTTGTCAATAATATTAGCTAAGATGCGTGCCATGCCTTCACTGATCTCACTATTTAAAATTAGTTTAAGGCAAAATTAACTCTTTTTCAACAAATACCACAGCCAAATTTTATTAAGAATAAATAGGGCATAATTAAGAAATTATTTAAAACCCGATTCCCTTTTTTAAAGTTTAACACTCTGTGTTTTAGAACAAAGCATTTCCGGGCCTATGTTTATATAAAGTTGGCTTAGGAATGCGCCCTTAAATTTTCTTTCCACAATTAGGAAATACTCTTTATATTTCAGTATCATTTAAGAACGCAACAATAATATGAGAAAAGTAGGTTTCTGATTTTTAGATTTAAAAAAATCATTATTATGAGAGATTATTATTTGCTAATTTAATTTAACCAATTATAATATCTTATATTTCTCTACATTCAATACTGTTGTCCATGCCAATAGCCGCAACGTTTCAAAGTGCTTCTATAATTGTGCTTTGATTTATCTGCCAGCCACAGCCCTTATTGTTTTAATTAATATCGATATTATTTATTAATAATCAGTGTCGGACTGGCCCTTTGGGCAACCGGCACATGCCCGGTGAGCCGACGCAAAGTAATAAACAGTATGGGATGAAAAAATTTTGCTTAAAAAAAAGAATTTTACAGTTTTCACTTAAGATCAATAAATTAATATTTGCAATTTGACTTTGAAACAAATTAAAAATTAACAAAAAAACTATAAACTGTTTTCCTCTAAATAATTTTCTTAAAATAATATGTTAATTTTTGCTTTTACTTATATTTTAATACTTCGAATGCCAGCTTTAATATTTTGTTTTGGTTTACTTCAGAACAAAACTTTTTACTTTTATTAAAAATGTTGAAATTGCACCCGACTGTATAAACAATAGTAAATACATATTTTTTACAGAACTTGACTTCTTATACCATATTATGTTTTTATAATTTATGTTGTTTAATTTTTTTATTAACTTTTTTATGATCTGCTAAGTTAAATGTCATTTATAAATAATTTAAACAATTGTAGCAAAATTTGGAAAAGTTGATTCTTAAAAAATTACAGTACCCATAATAATTATTATAAAAAGCATTTGTAATCTTTTTTCTTGCATAAAAAGTTACCTTATAGGCCGTAAGCCAGATGCAAAGTTTTGTCAGTTATTTCCTCTCAGTCCATAACTCGTAAAATGCCTCAAGAGGGTTGTACATGAATCTTTGTGAGCGTCAGCTGCGTCTCCGATGGTGGAATTGTACAGGGTGCTCCAGAAAAAAGATTAATATTAAACCGGTGTTTTTTAAATGGAACACCCTGTATATAAGTTTATTTATAAATTGTAGGCGTAAATATAATGTAAGCTTTATCGGCGATCACTATACCAAAACTAAAAACTTTTTAAGATATTTGGGATTATTGAAAAATCACGAGAAAAATAAAATTTCAATATATTCTACCTTACTTGCGCTTGACTTTTTATATTATGTTAGGCTGCTAGAGAACTAGGTGCACAATCACCTACATTTAAATTTTTTCTAGACAGGGTGTCCAGTAACTAATATTTAGTACTATATTAATTTCTGGGCACCCTGTAAAATTTTAAGTAAAAAATTTAAATGTAGCTGATGGTACAGTTAATATTCTAGCAATCTAACATAACTTACAAAGTCAAGCATAAGTAAGGTAAGGTATATATTAAAATATTATTTTTATCAAGAATTTTTCAAAAATCCAAAATATCTTAAACGACTTACATTTTTGGTATGAGTATCGCAAAAAAATGTACGATATTTTTATTTCTACAATTAAAAACTAAACTAATATACAGGGTGTTCCATTTAAAAAAAAAAAACAAGTTTAATATGAATCTTTTCTTTGGAGCACCCTGTATAATTCCACCATCAGCGCCGCAGCTGACGCTTACAACAATTCATGTACAACCCACTTAAAGCATTTTACCAGTTATGGACTGAAAGGAAATTGGTCACGAAAATCTATTGCTGGCTTACGGACTATTGTGCTTTATTACTACAGCCAGTGGAAGTGGTTAAAATATATTAAATTGTTAGGAAATATATTCTTTCTTATAAAAATGTTTGAACTTTTTAATTGCAAATATGCTTAAATATTTAAAAACTGCACAGATCTAGGAGGCTAGGGCACCGGGACAGGGGTAGGGTGCACTTGCACCTTCCTGGCATTTTGGCGGAATACAACCCATTTCCAACCTTATATTTTCCGTGAACGAAATATCTTAAATGAAATACCCGCGCAATTTAAATTCAACAGTCCACGTTTTTTTTGCTTTTCAAATCGGAATCAGAAACAAAGACAATTAAACTATACCTAATTTTCTTTGCCAGAACTAAGGTGTTCTATGTTCTATGTAGTGTGGGATATATAAAAAGTATATTTGCTAAGGTAAAAACCTTTTGTTTTTGCTTTTAAAAATTCCATGGCATAGTATTTTATGAAAACTTAAGGGACAAAAAAACAGATGCACCACTTTAAGAAACGGCCAGACGGTGTCTTGTCCGACATTTCCAAAAATAACTGATTATACAGGGTGTCCCACCGGAAATGCCGCGATCGATTTCTCGAAAAGTACGCTTCGGAAAATTTTACAAATTTACAAAGTCAGTGGGGGACATACAACTTAAATATTTTGACAGCTCTACCGCTTCCGGTTATACCGGAAGTTCTTGTCAACTTCCTTATTTTAAATAAAACACCCCAGATATTATTTATTTTTTAGATGTTGCGTTAATTACTAAACATCATTTATGTATAATGTTTTATACTACTAAACATAATTTATGTATAATGTTTTATACCTAAGTTCAACCGTTTTTGAATTATTTTAAATTTTATGTAAAAATAAAGTTTGCAAGCCATTACATAACCATTAGTTTCTTTTAAACAAAAGCCTTTAATATGAGTTGGGGTTGGCTTTCTCGTAGGAAAAAACACTTTAGCAGACGGTTTCAAATTTTCACGATTATTAAATACAGAGTGGTCAAAAAATTTTTTAAGAATTATCACGACAAAAACTTTAAAAGTCAAGTTTTCTGAATGGAAACCCCTATCTTTTTACCTTATCCTATTAAGCATTAAAAATACATTTGTGTAAGGATGTCTATTCCAAACATTTATAGTTTGTTGAAATATTAAGAATTTAATATTTATCTATTCCAACAATGCTCTAAGTACGGCTTATTTTGACTTCTAGTTGGCCATGACAACAAAATGCGGCGTCACAGTCAAGTACCCCCTACCTACCCGTACTTAAATGCATTGTTAGAATAAATAAATATTAAATCGTTAATATTTCAAAAACTATAAATTTTTGGAATATACATCCTTATACAAACTTACCCTTATTTTTAATGCCTAATTGGATAAAGTAATAAAAGATAGGTGTTTTCATTTGAAATAAAATACTTTTGTTGTTATAATTTTTAACGTTTATTTTTAACCACTTTGTATTAATTCATTATAAAGATATCGATACAGTCTACTAAAGAAGTTCTTTCTTTACAAGGAACCCAACCCCAACTCATATTAAAGGCTTTTGTTTAGAAGAAATTGATGGTTATGTAATGGCTTGCAAACGTCATTTTTGACATAAAATATAAAATAAGTCAAAAACGGTTTGACTTAGGTATAGAACATTAAACATAAATTATGTATTAAATTTTACGCAGAATCTAAAAAATAAATAATATATAAGGTGTTCTATTTAAAATAAGAAAGTTGACAATAACTTCCGGTATAACCGGAAGTGGTAGAGCTGTCAAAATATTTTTGATGTATGACCCCCACTGACTTTATATTGATATCAAATTTTCAAAATATTTTAAAGCGTACTTTTCGAGAAATTAATCGCGGCAGTTCCTGCTGATACACCCTGTAAAAATATCGCGAGTGACCTGGCAATACCTCTCCTCCGCCATTTTACCAAAAGTTTAAAACTCTTACAAATTTAATTTGTGGTATAAAAATACACTTTATGCTTAAAATACCTACCTATTTCTATAAATAATATAGCTAACGTACTTAAAACACTGACACAAAAAAATAAAATAATTAAACCACTAGAAGCTTAAACAATTTTTGTTTTCTTTTACGAAAAATGTTTAAAATATCTTGAGAGGTCTTTTTAGATTACCCGCGATGTACTACATTCCACTCCTTACAAAGGCAAACTGTAACACTAAATTTTTAGCTGGATTTTAGAAATATCTATCTTTAGGGCTAGATGTACTTTGCTTTTTGGCAAATTTTAGGAAAATAATTTCGTTAAAAAGAACATAAAATGTGTGCTAACCAAAGCATATTTAGTATTGTTGCTCTATACAAGTTGTCTAGTAACTATACCGACAACTTTTTTTATAGTTTATTTATTTTCTGGGAATATAAATTTAATAAGTACAGGGTGGCGCCTTTTCGTTGACCTTGCAGGGTGTAGCAAAAACTATAAGAGAAGAGAAATCATGGCTAACTTGATTCTTTTTGGAGTTACAGAGTGTTTTTCAAATTTTGTCAATTTGGCCAGGCACTTGTAACTCGCTTAAAATTAGAGATAGAAAAAAAATACATGCAAATTTTTAGGAATTTTTACGTAGAATTCAATGGCGTACCATATTTTTCCATAGTCTTTGTTTTAAGGTATAACACAAAGTTGGGGTTTTTGAATGAAACACCCTGTATATTTTATCACCAATTGAAAGGTCTTCATAAATACCGTAAAAAATACAAATTTTAATATATTTAATTTTTCATAGTTTCGGAAATATAGCCATCGTCAGGAATGCGATAATAAAATGAAATTTTAAGAATAAATTATTTTTAAAAAGACATTCTAAAGACCTTATAGAATGTATCCACTATTTTTTAGATTTATATAGTCATATTTTCAAAACTGTAAGAGATACATATATCAAATGTGGTATTTTCTTAAACCTCGTTGAAATATCTTTGCAACGGTAATACAAAATAATGGGTTTTTGGCTAAAAATATCCTGATGATGACTATATTTTCGAAACTATTTTAAAATACATACATTAAATGTAGTATTTCTTATACATTTTAAGAAGACCTTTCAACTGATGATAACATATACAAGCAGTTTTATTTAAAAAAAACCAGCTTTGTGTTATAACTTTAAAATCTTCACTTTGACGTACCCTAAAAAGGAGGAAAACTTTTTATTAAAACTGTAGAGAACTTTTTACAAAAGATGATTGATTATCTGACTTTCGTTATTACTTTTATAAAATTAATTGCCTGGTAAAACATACACCTTTGGGTATCTTCACCAGTTTAAAATTAAAAATGGTTAATAAAAAACAATCCTGATTATAAAGAAAAGCCAAATAATACTTTGTTTAAATCTTAAGGAAGAAATGGAGAATAGAAAGAAAACTTATACATATGAATATAACAATACATCCTAAACGTCTTAATTTTTAAACTACGGTGTGCCAAAAATTTGGAAAACCTCTCCTCTGCATCAAAAGACATATTTTAATATACAAGGAATACATAAATTTTCACCAGTGTCGTCGATAAGGGAATTGAAAAAATATTTTTACGAGAAAAATGGTACGCCACTGCCATTTTTTAAAATTCTTATTTAAAATAAAACAAAATTAAATTTTACCTTTTTTTTATTTGATGTTCGGTTTTGGCGTAAATAAATACTAAACATTTCCCTTGGAATATTGTTCTCATATCTGGGGCATGACATCCCACACAACCCTAAGCATTCTTGATTCTATTCAAGAAGAGCTATTCGTCTCATTAATGATCCTTCACTTACAGAAAGGCTTCCCCCTCTTGCTCATTGTCGGGCTGTGCGGGATTTATCGCTTTTTATAGGTACTTCCATGGCTTCTGCTCTGAAGAATTGTCCAGTATAGTTCCTCCACTCACGGTTCCCAACAGAGAAACTCGTGGTTCCGCGCGTATGCATCCCTATACGGTCCAACTGGACAGGCTCCGAACTTCCCACTTTGTTCGTTCTTTTATCCCTAAAGTTTCTAGATTGTGGAACCTGCTGCCCGCGGAGGTCTTTCCTTCCCCCAAATCTTCAAGTATTTAAGTCCCGTGTCAACAAACTCCCTCTTACCTTGCTTAAGACACCCACGGTACGTTAGTATTTAGGCTTTTAGCCTTCGTGGTTTGATCCAAAGATAAAAAAAAAACAAAATTTTGGCATGGTCATCTATCTATTTCCACAGTAATTAATATTATCTTTTTATTTATTTTTAGAGTAAAATTAATTAAAAAATCAACTGCTTAGTACAGTGCAACTTTTATTTTATAAAATTATTGGTAAAAGCAAACTAAGTTATAAGCCAGTACTACTGACATAATGAAATACCATAATTTGTATCATTGTAAACAATTGCCTGTATCAACTTTAATATGGCTTGATGTTATCGTTTATTTTTTTTAACTTTTGACAATTTCGGAGATCATGCTTCTTTTAAAAACGATCCAACAGAAATTCGTCAAAATTAGTACAGGAGAGTAAGTGGACATTCTAAATTCTAAAATTGCATTTACGATGTTATTTAATTAAATTGTCGTATTTCTTTTCCTTAACTTTGTTTTATAAAATTCTGAACACATCGCAAAACTGCAACTTCTGGATTTAGAATGTCCAGTTAATTCCCTGTACTAATTTTGACAAATTTCGGTGGATAGTTTTTAAGATAACCAGAACGAACCAGGGGGCTTTATTTGAAATGTTCACCGACGTTCATTTTCTATGAGCGCCCAAAAATAAGCACATATGCTTTATTTGAAAAGATCACGCGTGCTCTTTTTCATTTGTTTTGTGCGACACTTCTTTAGTTGGCGTTCAAGCTGGGAGCACGGATTTCAGACGTCATTTCCAAAGAGGCTTTATTTGAAATGAGCGTCGACGCTCGCCTAAAAATAAGCACATATGCTTTATTTGAAAAATTCGTCGACGTTCCCAAAAGTTCACGCGTGCGTTTCTTCATTTGTTTTGTGCGACACCTCTTTAGTTGGCGTTCAAGCTGGGAGCACGGATTTCAGACGTCATTTCCAACGGTTTTGACCATTAAATCGAAGGATTTTTTGTATATTCGAAATGGAATTTAATAATGTTGTTAATTTAAATGTAATGGCTGGAATAGAGCAAGCGGAATTATTAGAATACTAAAGACGAAGAATTTGCCTCTGGGTAAAGGCTTTAGAAGCTTAAATTTCCAAAAGGAAATTAAAAAAATCCGCTTTAGAAAAACAATCTTTGCGAGAAACTAGAGGAATTTATGGCTCCTCCAATTCGTTTTACGGCTACACCAAAAGATGTTAAGGTATGTGAGATATATATATTTAGTTATATTTATAAAATCTTTAGTGTAAATTGGAAATACATAATATTTATATATTTGTAGATTCTTTCAACCCTTAATTTGTTGGCAACTGGAAGTTATCAAACTGATATTGGAAACAACAACTTTGTTGGTTTAAGTACGCATAAAGTTAGCGACCAATTAAGAATTTTTAATAAATGGATAAACTTTCCAAATCGGTTGAATGACCTTAATGATTTATGAACAGGGTAAGTACTATAATGTTAATACGAATAAAGGTCTAGCCACACATGACCGCAACGAGCCCGCAGCCGTGCGTCTCGCTGGTTAAATGTAGGGGAAAGCGGTGCAAAAAGTTTTATATTCCTAATAAAATTGCAGTTATATGAGTCTGTAATACTACGCTTTAAATTAAACCTAGTCGTAAAATTAATCTTTACAAAGAATACGTTAACACAGTTTTACCTATACTACACTAAAAGTTTGTATAAAAAGAAACAAAGATAAGTAAGAAAATCTGTTTTTGTTTAAACAAAGGGATATACATACAAAACAACAGACTCATCTTGTTCATCACATCATGCTTTTTATATTTTTGAGGTCAAAGTGCTTTTAAATCTTTTAGAATTAATCTTCTCTAATTTCTTCTATCATTGTGAATCCGAGCTCGGCGCGGCCTTGGTGCGGTTAGGTGTGGCTTTGTTAGTTTGTTTCCGCCTTTCATAGATCTAATTTAATATTTTTTTTTAACAGAATACAATGAATTACATTTTAAAATAGGAAGTACACAGTACAGGGTGGCTCGAATTCGACGCTCATCATTGGGATTTCGGAAACCGTAAGAGATACAGGATCGGTTAAATGGAGGCAAAGTTGCGCAATTTGATGCTCAATAAAATGCCGTTTTGCTTTTAAAAATTCCGAGTACTTCCGAAGATATTCGAAAAAACCGGAATTTTCAATTTTGGTTTCTATTGTTTCCTGGCTATATTTGTTAAGATAACTTAAAATGGAAAACACGTTTTCAAGGCAACTTTTTCTGCTCTATAATTCATTGTGATTAAATATTGAATCTGACGTTTCGGCTTCTGGCGACCATCATCAAATTAATTTTTTTAAATACGGACTTGATATTTTTTCAATTTAAGTAAATTCTTTCATCACTCTTCAAACACTATATATCGCCACTTTGATATTTTCCGACGTTTCGTACAAAAAATTCCATCACCAGAATATTGCATATTTATTTAACCATAATACGGCCCTGAAGTACATTTTTAGGTAAGAAGGTAAAAAAAGAATAAACTTATTACATATTCGTAATCTTTTTATTGCAACTCATTGAAATCTAACAGCGGAAATTACGTTATTAACCGAAAATTTCATGAATATTAGACATAAGATACAAAAAGGTAGACAACAAATCAGCTTACATAAACAATTTGTAATACTATCTTGATGCCCATATTAAAAAAAAAACATAATTTAATCACTATTAAAAGTGTTCAAAGAGATAACTTTCCGCATTTTCTTGCTTTGCTTTGTATTATTAATACACCTCGATTAATTGTTCTCGCAGGAATGGCAGCGACTTCCCTTATCAAATTTTGTCGTAGTACTTAAAGGTCGTGAGGTGCATTTTTAAATAAACGGTTCTTAAGATATCCCTAAAGGAAATAATCTAGGGGACTAAGATCTGGGCTCCTAGCGGGCCATCTTGCAAAACCATTTATTAGGAAATATATGGTAAAGGAATTGAGCTACTTTCCTTCCATTGTGGGCAGGAGCTCCGTCTTGCTGCCACTATATTTCTTGAAATACTGCCAAAGGTTGATTATCTAGGGCGTCTAAGACATCATTTCTAATCAAATTTAGATATTGTTCGGAAGTTAAGGTCCCTTCGTAAACGAAAGGTCCAATAATTTTGTTCCTCCACATACCAATCCATACATTAAATGAAGTTCTCCCTTGAATTCGTACCTGCTGGTTAGTTTCTGTTAATAAAGTAAGTTTCGCTGTTAGATATCAATGAGTTGCAATAAAACATTATGAATATGTAATAAGTTTATTCTTTTTTTTACCTTCTTACCTAAAAATGTAGTTCAGGGCCGTATTATGGTTAAATAAATATGCAATATTCTGGTGATGGAATTTTTGTACGAAACGTCGGAAAATATCAAAGTGGCGATATATAGTGTTTGAAGAGTGATGAAAGGATTTACTTAAATTGAAAAAAATATCAGGTCCGTATTTAAAAAAATTAAATTGATGATGGTCGCCAGAAGCCGAAACGTCAGACTCAATATTTAATCACACTGAATTATAGAGCAGAAAAAGTTGCCATGAAAACGTGTTTTTCATTTTGAGTTATCTTAACAAATATAGCCAAGAAACAATAGAAACCAAAATTGAAAATTCTGGTTTTTTTCGAATATCTTCGGAAGTACTCGGAATTTTTAAAACGCAATACGGCATTTTATTGAGCATCAAATTGCGCAACTTTGCCTCCATTTAATCGGTCCTGTATCTCTTACGGTTTCCGAAATCCCAATGATGAGCGTCGAATTCGAGCCACCCTGTACACTAAATATGAATAAGCAAACAAGTATTATTTTAGATATAGTTAATTTTTTTCTACCATGGGCGTAGCCAGGAGGCAGGAAGGCGATAGCCTCTAGAGGTTAGGGATTTCTTGTAAATATTGATATAAAATTTAATATCAAATTAAAAAAATTGGTTAAAAAAGTAATGGATACCCAAAAAGGGTGGACACTTAATTTGACCCACTGTGCATATTGTATTTTTACATTTTTTCCATATTCTTCAATCGTAAAAATATAAATTTTCTGTTTCTATTAGAGAGCCCTTAATCTGTTTGTAACCACATTTTAAAAGGCATTATTTAAATATATTTTCTCATTAGCATTTTAGAAAGGTGGAAGCAATGGTCAATTTTGGTATGAGCCAAGCTGTAGTTAATAAAACAAGGTTTCTCTTTTTCTTTTAAAATTATTTAAAAATAAAGGTTTTGTAGTAAGTATTTTAAAAACATGTGTACTTATTAAAAAATACATTAAACATTGCTCAAAATTTGCATTTGAAAGATTATTGTTTTGTTTAGCATATTGTTTAAAACACAAGAAAACTTTAAATGTTTCTAATCTCTTTTAATTCAACAATAAGTGTTTTTCATCCAGCTTTTACTTTAGAAAATAATAGAGAATTATTATACAATTAAGAATATGTATTATTGTAATATGTATTACCTATGTTATTGAACAAGAAACTTTTTTGTTCTATGAACATATTACTCATAATAATCTGACTAATATTTTTTTTTTTTTAGGCAGATTATGACATCTCTGGTGTTGTGGGCTGTCTGGATTGTACGCCTCCCACAAATGATCCACATTACCCTGTGTGTATGTGTCATTATTAAAAAAAGCATTTTTTGTTAAGTTTAAAAATGTTTTATTACCACTTTTGTGAACATTGTTAGTGCATAATTAATCAGTAAACAATATCTTATCTTTCCATGTCTTTATGAATATATATAAAAAATATATATTTTTAATACATGCTTTATTTTAATTCAATATTGGCCCTTTTCTGGGACAGCAGTTCTTCGCATACATTTTAAAGTAGGTAAAGTAGAATTCAGCTAAGAAAAAGCCAGAGGCGTCGTAGAAGTAAAACGGCAATCCACTAATTTCTTGTAATCGCGTCGTTTAAATAGTGCGCGAGCAACAAAAAGGAAAATAATTTGAAAAAAAAAAACTTATGACCTTGTGGCTTTTTTTTGCTGAATCGTAGTCTAACTAAATTATTAGAGCCGAGTCTAGGCCCCAACATTTACTTACAGAAGTTTTATATAAAACTGTATAACTACTATTATGGCATTGATAACTACTATACCTGTTTGTCTTATAACACTTTTAGGTAACTCTCTTTTAAATTTAATTGTTTGCAATATAATCACTTTCATATCAGTAGGCATGTAGGAATTTTATGAAACTGCAGTAAGCATTACATTAAAAAAAACTGTTTTTAAACTACTCCTATCTTAGTATTAAAATTATTGTTGACATGAACCCGTTTTACTTTTTTTATGTAGCCAAAAGTACTAAATAACAAGTTTCTCCAACTTGTGAACTTTGATGAATTTGTAAATATATGTACTAGTAGGTACCTCATTAGGTGTTCAGCAAAATAAATTTGTCCCTTAATTATGACGTGTGTAAATACAATTGTATATTGACATGAATAAATAAGGTACTTACAGTTTAAATAAACCTTACACTATTAGTCCTAGGATTTCTTGCTTTCTGAGACTGCACTTAAAATTTTGTGGCTTCTTCCCAAAGCCTTTTGGTATCTTTTTAAGTATACTGGCTTGAGAATTTGCTAGTTAGCAATACCAGATTGCCCTTGAAAAATTCCACCAGCATCTCCTTTTGTTGTTTGCTAACCGGTCCCCGCTCTTGTAACAGTTACAGTCCTCCATTTATTATTAAATATTTTAAATTCTTTACCTTCATTCACTTAGGTTTTTCTTTTTTAGAGATAGTTTATAATAAAAACTACAGTTTATTTATATTTAGATGATTTATTATTACTTTGCTACATTTAGGTTAGACTAAATTATATACTTTTAATTATGATCAACCCTTTATTGCTCCTAGTATCAAACTTCAAAATTTACCTCTATAGCTTCTTTCTCTTGCACCTTTGACATCTAAAAATAACAAAATTCCTTAAGCTACATATCAATGCTTGAGTTTGAAACTTTACGCACTGAATTTTAGTAAATTCGTCACTAATTACAAAACCCAAAGATTTTGTTGCATTTGTGTTATGTTTTGGATGTAACTGTTATTAAAGTAAAGTATTAGCATACCTTGGGAATCGTGGCTTCTTAACTAATAGCAAAGCATGAGCTCGTAATACATTTTTGGTTGATTTCTTCGATATGCTAAGATTGTGGTTATAGCACTGGGTTCTCTTTTGTGTTAGGCTTTCAGCAGCTGGCACAGTTATCTAAAATTAAATCTCTGTAGCAGTTTGTTATGCTGTAATAGAATATTAGCTTATATTATAGGTAGGTATTGTTTACATTCTTTACCTGACTATATCTCCTTTATTTTTCCTTTTTGGCATATTTAACGGGTTCACCAAGGAGAATAGAGTTTTCTTCTTGCCTGCAGAAACACTTTCTAGTAAATTTTCCTCTATTTTCTTTTCATTTTGGACTATTTTATTGGTTCTGTTTATTTTACGTTGCTTGACATGCTTTTATTTTCTAACCTAAGTGATGTGTATGTGTAAATGCTCGTAGGTCGGTGTTTTAATATTTTCATGTTCGGGCGTTAGCATTTGGATTTTCCATATAATAATTAATAAAATAATAAATACTAATTAAATAAACACAGACCAAATTAGAAATAATTACAGACCACTGACGTTAAACATTAATTACCTAACCTTAAATGCTTAGCAAATGTCATGCAAAAATCAAAACACAAACGATTCTCATTGGTCAGAACTTGTTGCATGCAGTGTTGCCAGTAAATATGTGATTTTTAAAATCACGCACACATCCGTGTTCACTTGTTTTCAAATAAACCGATTCACGATTTTTACGAACGTCGACGTTCCCTGAGCGCCTGAAAGATCACGCGTGCTCCCGGGAGCACACATTTCAAATAAAGGGTAATTTTCTAGAAACCTGCGGCAACCCGATTTTAACGAAATTTGGTATACGGGGGTTTTTTGGGGCGCTGATCACGAATCTGAAAGATTTTTGTGTGCCACTTTAGCTTTAAATCAAGAATTGTGAGCAAAAAGAAGGGGGAATGTTGTAAAAATATGATTAGTTTAAATTTCAAGTCTGATGATGAATATCTCAAGAACGAAACGTTTCTGCCAAAAAATTCTTTTAGATTCGTGATCAGCGCCCCAAAAACCCTGTATATCAAATTTCGTCAAAATCGGAGTTGCCGCAGGTTTCTAGAAAATTACCAAATAAAGCCCCCAGCATCTCCTTTGTTGTTTGCTAACCGGTCCCCGCTCTTCTAACAGTTATAGTCCTCCATTTATTATTAAATATTTTAAATTCTTTACCTTCATTTACTTGGGTTGTCCTTTTCTTAGAGATAGTTTATAATAAAAACTACAGTTTATTTATATTTAGATGATTTATTATTACTTTGCTACATTTAGGTTAGACTAAATTCTATACTTTTAATTGTGATCAATCCTTTATTGCTCCTATTATCAAACTTCATAATTTACCACTATAGCTTCTTTCTCTTGCACCTCTGATGTCTAAAAATAACAAAATTCCTTAAGCTACATATCAATGCTTGAGTTGAAACTTTGCGCATCGAATTTTAGTAAATTCGTCACCAATTACAAAACCCAAAGATTTTGTTGCATTTGTGTTATGCTTTGGATGTAACTGTTATCAAAGTAAAGTATTAGCATACCTTCGGAACCGTGGCTTCTAACTAATAGCAAAACATGAGCTCGTAATACGTTTTTGGTTTATTTCTTCGATATGCTAAGATTGTGGTTACAGCAGTGGGTTCCCTTTTGTGTTAGGCTTTCAGCAGCTGGCACAGTTATCTAAAATTAAATCTCTGTAGCAGTTTGTTATGCTGTGATAGAATATTTGCTTATATTATAGGTAGTGTTTACATTGTTTACCTGACTATATCTCCTTTATTTTTCCTTTTTTGGTATATTTAACGGGTTCACCAAGGAGAACAGAGTTTTCTTCTTGTCTGCGGAAACACTTTCTAGTAAATTTTTCTCTATTTTCTTTTCATTTTGGGCTATTTTATTGGTTCTGTTTATTTTACGTTGCTTGACATGCTCTTATTCTCTAACCTAAGTGTTTTGTAAATACTCGTAGGTCGGTGTTTTAATATTCTCATGTTCGGGCGTTGGCATTTTGATTTTCCATATAATAATTAATAAAATAATAAATACTAATTAAATAAACAGACCAAATTAGAAATAATTACAAACCACTGACATTAAACATTAATTACCTAACCTTAAATGCTTAGCAAGATGTCATGCAAAAATCAAAACACAAACGGTTCTCATTGGTCAGAATTAGTAGCATGCAGTGTTGCCAGTAAATATGTAATTTTTTAAAATTACGCAAATATCCGTGCTCACTTGTTTTCAAATAAACCGATTCGTGATCTTTACGAGCGTCGACGTTCCCTGAGCGACCAAAAGATCACGCGTGCTCCCGGGAGCACACATTTCAAATAAAGCCCCCAGAACGAACCTACTGGTTTTTGTATTTATTTTGAAAAATCATGATGCCATATTTCCAAAATTGACAGAAGTGAAAAACGATAATATTAGGTCATAATAAAGTTGATATAATAAATTGATTACAATAATGAAAAATAGCGTTTTCTATTTAAAATTCCCCAATCTTGAGAGAAAACTATAAATTTGGCAAGCTCGCAAATATAATGTTTAAATTCTTTATGTCCAGTTACCCCTTCGCACAACATTTGCTTTATTTATATTAGACGGTTGCGGAGATAATCCTCTGTTCCGGCTTTTTTACTAACCCTGTGTAACGATACGACCATGCCAAGAAATTATTTGTATTTATTTAGGAAACCGTACATTTAACAAAAAAAATCAGATATCAAATTTGTCCAAAACTAATCAAGAATCCAAAAATATGTTTTTATGTTAAAAAAATGCAGTGGCGTACCATTTTTTTCTCAAATATTTGCCCCAAACCTCTTATGGACGGCAATGGTGAAAAGTTTTTTTCTTTGTATGTCAAAAAATTAATTTTACTACAAGTTATTATAAAAAAATATGATTTAAAAAAATATATATATTAATACCCCGTAGTTTAAAAACTAAGACCTTTTGCCCACACATATATTCATATAAAGTTTTGTATTTATTTTTTATTGTAAAATCACTTCTTAAAGTTTGTCGGTGAGTTACTAGATTAGACCAGATAGGTATAGCTGTAATTTTACAAAAATACTTTTGAAGAACGCTATAAAATAATTGTTGGGACGTATATTATTTTATTAAAGATAAAAATAGTAAAACTAGGATGGTTCTTTTACCCAACATACTTTATTGTGGCTTGTAAAATAAAACCCTATAAAATACAAAATATAAACCTTCTTATAAATTGAAATTTATTGAACAATAAACTATATGCAGTTATAAAGAAACCAGAACAACCACCACTGTTTATATTTATTGTATGTTTCAAGGTAAAACACAGAAACAACGGCAACGATTATACTTTAGAAGGCATGTCGTGCAGATCAATACAAATGGTAACGATAAAAAAAAGCGTTACCTTATTTTCATCAAGGCCTCTTGCTGATAACTGATTGGCTGTTTATAACGTTTTTAAAATAAATTTTAATTAGGTAACAAGAAATTGACTTTTATTAAAAAAACGTATTTACATCGTGTCTTCGAAAGTTCTTACCAAAGGGAAAACTTTTTAATTATTAACTTTACGAAAATAAGTTCCTCCTCATAAAAAGTCCTGCTTGATGAGAAAATTATACATATCCACAAAAATACAAGATATTTTCTAACTATGGTACGAAACTTTAAAGGGTTATTTCTGATGTCATTTTTTAAAGAAAAGTTTTTCTAAACATTTTTCGTAGTTGCTTCTGTTTCAAAGATACAGGGCGTGTTTTTTTTTTGTGCATTTTTATAACTTTTGAGAAAAGAGCGTTTAAAGTATTACTTCATAAATTCATTGCCATTTACATATAAGATATAAATTTAAGAGGGAGGTAAGGGTTAGTATCTACTAGAGCTTTGGAATCACTTCGCAATCATTGTCTTAATTGTAGAAGTAATAATTATTTTCAAGAAATATTAGTTGATGCTACAGAATTATCAAAAGAACTTAAAATTGAGAGTTTTCCCCAGATGCTCGAGCAAGGCCAAGAAAAAAGACCAGACAGTTTTTATATGAAAGTGAAGATTAACCTATATGTGATCCAAAACAAAAATTTAAAGTAAATATTTTCTATGCCGTTATGGATACTATCATCATTTCTGTGGAGGAAAAATTTGATGCCGGTTTCAGTAGCTTCAGGAAAAGAAGCTTCTCTAAATTAAAACTAATCGAAATTTACCTGCGATCAAATATGGCCCAAGAACGTTTGAATGATTTAGCGCCAATATCGATAGAACATGAGATAGCAATTAATTTAGATTATGATGAAATTATTTGCTTTTTGCAGGAAAAAAAGCACGAAAGTACTTTCAATAAACACTGTATGGTTATCATTTGTTTGGATTTTGGAGTAGTAGATTATTATATCTATATAAAAAGAACGCTTTGACTTATTCGAGTTTTAAAATAAAATAATTTTTAAAATTAATTTGTTGTTTTTTAATAAATGTTAATAAGGGGCGATAAGATCAATTTAAACAAACACAAAAGACAAAATCAGCTATTACGGACATACGCCTGTTTCTCGTAATTATTTGTTCATAAAGGCCTGCGCTACAGCACTTTTGGCAAAAAAAGGCCCTATCACACGACCTTCAATTCAATTTTCAAGGGTTGCCCAATGTGGGCCACCCTAGTGGACATACTGTATACCTATATTTGAATGTAATCGTTAAATTGAGAAATTTCGGAGTTTAGAATAGCGGCATTAACAGCATTGTGAGTAAATTAAAAAATTATGTTTTAAAAAGAGCTATGATATTCATTATCGGTATGGGTAAAAGGTTCAATAGGATTAAGAATTGTAATTCTCGCAGAGAGGATGTGAGTTTTTAAGTAGCCAATATTTGTTTGTTAAATCATTTGTATTTAAACTTGAAATGTTAGAAAATAGTGCAGTTTTTAGAAAGGCTTGTTTAAGTAGAAACTTTATACTTAATGCCTCCCTACGTAAACATAAGGGAGGTTCTAGAGCTTCAACTAAAAGAGCTTTTACTGGAGTCCTCTCATATCATGGCACAAATTGTTATTCATGCGGAAATTTATGAAATAGCAATTTAAAAAAATATATATTAACAATAAATTTTATACATATACATGTACATGTTGTCTTTCTATTTTTCAGGATATGGTTGCAATGTAGCTGGATTCTTAACCATCTATGGGAATATCCTCTCTGTATACACTTTAGTGGTCATAACATTGGAAAGGTGGTATGTCTTACCTTAAATTCATTTATGCCCAGTTTAACAATTGCCAGTTCAGTTGAACTTAACTAATACATGAACCTATTTATTCATTTAAAATATATTACATTTTGCATTTACTTGAAAGCATTATATTTTAAATGGGCAGGTTCATGTACCAATTAAGTTCAACTGAACCACAGCCTAAACTGTTATATTAAACTGAGCATTAAAGTATAAACATTTTTTGAATAATTGTGAATTCATATTTTATGGTTTATAAGTCACAATAAATTAATCATACATTTATACCGAATATAACAAAATGATTTAAAGAAAATTTAACAGCCGATTTTATTCAGTTCATATAATTATAGCTCCAGAATTTTATTGTTTCCCAGACACAAAAAAGCAATGTTTTTGGTAAAATCTTAAATATTATTTATCCGATTTTAATAACATTTGACAGATTTATTTGTAAATTAAAACGGATTAGTTATATCTGACTAAATTAAATTAATCCAATCCAGTGGCGTCTTAAGCGGTACCTCAACGAATATTTTCGACAAATAAAAAAAGAAATTCGTTATAATTAATAATAAGAAATATTAAAAATAATTTCTGAAAGAGAATCATTCTTACAATTGTTGTATGGTCCGAGGGTGTGCAATAAGGTGGATTTTATTTAATTTTTTTATCAGAAAGCAAACAACTAATAAAACTTGCGTAAAAGTCAGTGGGGTACACTTTTTGTCAGACAAATTCGTGTAGGAACACTTAAGACACCACTGGACTAAATAAATTTAATTAAGTTATAGCCTAATTAGCCTTTTATGCTACAAATAGCACTACAGAATTTTATAAAAATTGGATAAGGGATATGGGATATTTAGAAAAATAATTTAAAAAAATAACTTTGTATGCACCCTGTATCAGGGAAACAATGAACTTTTTGACCCACATTTATATTACCATTAAAAATATCTTTTAAATGGGTTTAGGAAAGCACCACAATAATTATAATATCTTTGTATCAGGACCATCAAAATATTGTGCCACAAAATCCCTTTTTCAAGTTTTTTGTCAATCTGGCGCCCAACAGTCATCTTAAATGGCCAATACAATAGTTTGTAAGGCCAACAAACGGAAAAAAAAGGCATCTTGAAATACTCATCTTTAAATTTTACTCCTAAATATAGTATTTACGCATTAATTTATTTTCATAAATTTCTTGTTTCGTGAATAGATAAAATATAAAAGGGGGAGGGGGTTAATTCAAAAAATTGCACTGTATGTTACTTATATTTATTACTATTTAAAAAATTGCAACACGTAGAAATAATTATCGAATTTAGGCAAAATTGATATGCATATTTGAGTTTAGTGCAAAAAAAAATCATAATTCAAATAGTAAAAGTCTGTAGTGGTTTTCGATAAATCAGTATTCTACTTACGATTATACAACGGGTCCTAAGACCTAAGGGAGAAATAAATAATAATAATAATAATAAATGTCTTTATTTCTGAATTTTCATATTTTACATAAACAAACAATAATACAAAGAAAAATATATTAAATTCAGAAAAGGCGGAGTCCAGATGAGGCATCCTGGAATGCCTCCCTGATCAAACTCAACCCTTTAAATTATTATAATTAAGTATAGTTAAAAACATAAACGAAGGTAATGTACTACAATATTAAATAAAATAAACCAAAATAGAAAAAAAAGAAACCTTACTATTAAAAGTAACTTAATTGGAGAAAATATATTTTCTGTTTCCCACTCAAAATATCCATTTAACCAGGTTATTGTCGCTTACTAATAATATATTTTATGTAATGTGTTTTAAAGGCAGATTGTGAAAGAGATTTTAAATTTTGCGGCAGAGAGTTATAAAATTTGGCAATATTATATGAAAAACTACGCTCAAATATTGCGGTTCGATGATATGGTGGTGTTATTTTACCTCTAAATCTAATATTAATATTATGTACATGAGTCCTAAAAACAATACGCTTATAAAGATATGATGGACGTTTAGAAAAGATAATTTTATTCAAAAAGCATGCCTGATGCAACTCCCTCCCCTCTTCCATGTTTAACCAATCGGACTGTACTAGAGTGTGTGAGATACGCTGATACTTTCTTATACCATGAATGAGTCTTAAGCAAGAGTTTTGCACAAGTTGAATTCTACGTTTATCCATAGCTGTTAGACAATTTCCATAAACAACATCTCCATGGTTAAACAAGGAGAGTACAAGAGAGCTACATAATAAAGTTTTTATGTATCTTGACAAGAAATGACGATTTTGATAAAGAATTTTCAATCTTACAAATGCTTTCTAAATACAACTCGACACATGCGTACTAAATCTAAGGGAACTGTCAAAAATTACACCTAAATTACGAACGTTATCTTTTACTGGCAAAACAGTATTGTCTACTTCTACATTGATTAAATCTTTTACAGAGACCACATCTGAGGTTCGGCCAAACACCATTACACAGCATTTGTTTGGATTTAACAAGAGAGAATGTTCTAATGACAATTTCTTTAATAAATTTAGTTCTTTATTTAAGGTGTTACAGCCTTCGGCTGCGTGGGCTCGATCAAACGATAAATACACTTGCGTATCGTCGGCGTAATATTGAGCAGAACATCTTTCTAAAGCATTTGAGAGAAATGCATTATAAATGGCATATAAAAGTGGAGACAAAGCAGAGCCTTGTGGCACACCACACCCAATCGTTATCGGGGACGACACCTCAGTACCAATTCGAACCGCCTGAGATCTTTTGGAAAGAAAATTGGAGAAAAAGTGTACTGCGCCCTCAGAAAGACCAACATGATGTAAAATTGCCAGAAGCAATTCGTGGTTTATGGTTTCAAAAGCTTTAGAGAAATCTAATAGCGCCAAAACTGTGATTTTTCCTTCATCGGTAGCCTGAAAAAGATCATCAGAGACATTCGCCAGTGCTGGCGAGCATCCATGACCATCCCGAAATCCGGATTGAGTTTCCGGCAATATGGCACTTTTTTCGACATGTTCATTTAACTGAATGTTTATTACCTTTTCCAAAACTTTAGACTCACAGGGCAGAACACTTATCGGCCGCAGATCTTTAAATTCTTGTGGAGAAGAAATTTTGGGAATTGGGGTTATCAAAGCTTTCCTCCAGAGCTGTGGGAATACTGAATGTTTTATACAAAAATTAATAATATGAGTAAAGTATGGTAGCAAGTACGGAAACCCGACTACTAATACAATCAACTCCCTCAGCTCTAGATTTAATTCCCATGACAACACCCAAAATAACGCCTTCAGAAACCTCTTTAAACTTTAAAGTGGATTTAACCTTTTCATTAACTTCTCCCTTGTAGAAATTAAGTAGCCGTTCATTATTTACTGTAGGTGGATTAGCTGTAAAGAATAAGTTAAGTTCATCCGGTATATTAAGGTTACTGGGAATATCTACTTTTTCTGACCACAAAGACCGAGCTTTTTAAGATCCTGCCAAACATTTGCCGAGTCTTGAAATCGAATTTCAAAAAAACTTTTTTTCTCTTCTTATTGCTAGAGTTGTTTGGTTTCTAATACGTTAATAGTAGTCCCAATGCGCACGTGATTTAGATATTTTAAACTGAGTTAGAGCTTTGTTTCTTGTTTTAATCATATTGCGTATGGTGTCTGTTATCCTGTCAATGTCAAAGGTTTCAGAATTTCCTAAAAAAAAACTAATATTTAAAAAATTTTAAACCTAAATAATAGTTAATTTTTATATAATTTTTTTATTATTATTTTACTTAATTTATCTTGATAACGGTGGCAGACTTGCCACCAAAACGTCAATTTTTAGTTTTTTTTTACCTGTTTAAATTTTTTTGGTTTTTTGGTACTTCTAATTTATTTTTGCGTGTACCCAAATAACTACCATCAACGTATGGGACATGTTGGAATCAGCCTAAGTAAATTTCCCAACCAACCACTTACTTAAGCAGAGTTGAGAAATAAAATTCAACGTGCGGGACCCAATTTCCCTAAAAGACATTAAGTATTATTTAACCAGCAGCATGCCCAGCGATACTGCTGAGTGAATTATATCTTACGGCGTTTATGCTTTATACCCATAATTAAATTTCAAATTTTTTTGTATGTGTTATTTTACTCTAAAGTGTTTATCACGTATGGATGTGTGAGTGAAGGGGTTTTATGGCACTGGTATGAACAGTGGCAGCCAGGGCAGCAGGGGCCCTGAGGCAAAAAATAATTGGGGCCCCATAAAATTAAAATTTGAAGGGCAAAGGAAAAGTTCTTATTACTGTTTTACTTTTTTTACTTCCCACATTTTTTATGTATCTTCTTCATTGATACTTACCAAGAACTCAAAATATTTGAAAAGCGCAAGGAAAAGGTCCTTTCCTTTATTTTCCTCGCATTTCTTTTAGTATTTCTGTACTGGCCCTCGGCCCCTTTTTAACCTTCAAGAGGCCCCCAAACTTGAGGGCCCTGGGTCACCGCCCCACCTAGCTTTATAGTAGCTACGCCACTGGGTATGAAACCAAATAGCCAAATTATATTGTATATAAAAATTTAAAAAAAAAAGGTTGAGTTTGATACATTTTTTGTATGTGTTGCAATTTTTAAAGTAAGTAGTATACCTACAACAAGTTTTGTATGCCAAAAACTAGTTTTAAATAATACTTTTTAACTGAATTAACGATTTCGTTATCTTTTCATATTCAAAAGTTAAACAACAAGGATTTTATAGATTTTTTTTTATTTGCAGGTGTACAATTACATGGGCAACACATCTTAACAGACGCCTAAAATTTCGAACTTCAGTAAAAATAATGCTAGTAGGCTGGATCAGCGCTCTTTTCTTGGCCTTTCTACCATTGCAAGGAATAAGTAGCTATTCTCGGACGAGCATATGCTTACCACTGGAATACAAAAACAATTATGATGCGGTGTATTTAGCAACACTGCTAATATTTAACTGCACTGCTTTTACTTTAATTTGTGTATGTTATGGAAGCATGTACAAAACTATCAGAGAAGGTGTGTACGATTTTTTTTTCTAATCCTGTACAAATTTTACTAGTATTTCGGTGAATAACTAATGATATACAGTGCATTTCAATTAAAACAAGTATCTCCGTATAATTCCGTTATTTGTTCACTTATAAAAAAATCCAAAACACGTCAATTTTTTTTTTTTTGAGAGGACACATTTTGGTGTAAAAATTTACTTGTTCAGGGTTATCTTCCCCCTTATTAACACAAAAGTCAAATGGGGAAGGTGGACATTTCTTCCGTTTAGCCAGAAACGACCCTAACTTTTTATTGTAAATAGGACACCTGGTTTATTTTTAACAATTTAAATAAAAATGACTTTTCAACTACAATGACACTGCATATTAGCTACTTTTTGACATCTATTCTCTAAACATTATAAAGGTTTTTTTTTATCTAGAGTGACATGTCTGTAAATGAATGTCGTTGGATTGCAAATTAAAATGCGATTTTTTTAGAATTAAAACCAAATATTCCATCTATGAAAAAAAATCAAGTTGAAAATGGCGGCTCAAAGACAAAACGTCTGATCACTACGTTTATATCAAATAGTTGAAGCTTGAGTTAAAGCGGCATTTAAAAGTGGCTTAAAAAAGCGATATAAATGCGCTTAAAAGTGCCATGAATCGTTCAAGTCAAGCCTGAAAATAAATAGGGTTGACTTCACTAAAGCCGATTAGAAACACGATATAAACGATTCAAGCGGACTTAATTGCTGCCTAACTTCAGAGGAATGCTTTCTCGAACGTCATCAGTGTCAATTTCATATATAATTTTGACATTTTTATACAAAATATGAGTGGAAAAACAGGTAAAAAAAACTTTAAAACACGCTCACACCAGCAACAGCACACAAAACGGGACAAATTAAAAAGTGAGGTTTGTTTTTCATATGATGTGTACTGTGAAGTTGGATGCAAAACTGCCACATGCGTACGATGATGGCCTGAAATGTGCTTGGCCTTGATTTTTAATCGACTTTCAAGCCGAAATAAACACGTAGACTTGGAAATCGCTTCAAAGCCGCTTTGTTTTTAAGCCAGCTTGAACTATTCGATATAAACATAGTATATGGTCTGATTTTAAATAAATGACATTATTTTATTAAACGGAAAAAGTTACAATGATAAAGTGGCATTTGTTTAAAAATAAATTTTTAAATAAACCGACAAAAAATTAATAAAAACTGTTTTGTAAAAATTCGGATTTTTTACAATATTTTAGTTTAAAATAAGATAACTGTCCCAAAGTATAAAGGCAAATTTTATAAATTATTGCTATTTTAATTAATATCTAAGCAAGAAGCTCGTATAATGTAACTCCCATCTTATTCCCTTAGGTTACAAATTTGTTAATTTAGACAAATATTTACTTACCCTTTAGTAATTTACCGAAGTTAAATGCACACACACACACGCAAAGTTTTAGTCATATTTATATTGATATATCTTATTTTGCAACTACTAATATTTAATTAAAATAATAATACTTAACCTAGGTTCGCATGGTTTTTTTCACTATCAATAGAGGTCGGGATCGGCAATAAACTACCACGGCTATACGCCATCGCGAGTTCTTAAGGAATTTCTTTAGGATTTCGTTGTTATCGCCTTTACCGTACTATAGAAATTTAGGGTGGGTAAAAATTAAGGTTGTTTTGTTAACGTGTCGCAACATAATACAACGAATACTAAAGGTAGGATCTTGCACATGACGTTTACCACGTGACCACCAACAAAGTTGAAACCATACGTTTGTTTTCATGTTTTTAAAAGTTGGTTTGGCGTTTTACTATGCTTTTTGGCAGTTTTGTGACTTTGAAACTAGTTAAAGTATAAGATAATTTGTTTTAAGTGCTTTATACAGTGGTTTATTACATAGGTTCCGTTTAAGCTCATAATAACATTTAAAGCCAGTCACATCAAATGATATATTCTTAGATTACCAGTAATATTATTCTAAAAAATATATTTCTCTATAACACATATTTAAAAAGTGACACAGCGTATTTAACAAGATAGGTTAATAATACTTTTGCAATGTAGGTAACTTTAATAAAACGAGGTCCTTTGCCGACCGCATTCGCCAATACATAAAAATTATTCGAAAGATGTTTAATAAATATTGTTTAGCAATACAAATAATTAATAATACCCATGCAATGTAGGTAAGTTTTTATACATAAGAGGTCTTTTGCCGAGCTCATTCATCAAAACATGGTAATTATTGGAATTTGTTGTTCATATTTTTTTTTTGTCATTGGCAACCGCGCATCCAATACGTAATATCCCTCTTTCCCCTTAGAACCTCTTTGTACCGTACTGATAAAAATCAACTAGTTTGGTGATTTCAATTAGCTTTGAAAGAAAGACCTTTGGCTAGTGTGAAAATCCGCATCGCCTGATTGGATAATATCCAACGGATGCAAAATATTGCTTTGAAAGTAATTTACAAGCGGTAAAGAGTTTTTACTTTCTTGTTTTTTTTTAAATAATATATAAATAATTGAAAAATTTCTGACTACGTACACTGCATTCTACATTAAAAGTTATTCGATTTTACTTTTGGTAAGTTGTCAGCTAACTGAGATACAAGGGCTAGTTTAAGACACAATAATTTCAATATCGCCCCGTTACTTAGAAACTAAGAGGGCTATGTTTTGGCATTTTTTATTTTACAAAAAGTATCTTAGTTTTGAGAAAATCGCTAGGATCTACTGTTAATATTAACTGAGATACCCTGCACTTATAACTAAAATGGAACGTCCTATATATAACACTGCCTAAATTCATCAAAAGCGGATAAGGATATATGTTAATATATCCTTATCCGCTTTGATAATTTAGGCACCGATTAGGCAACCGATTTTTAAAAAATGATAAACACACTGTATTTCGGAAACAATCCATTTTCGGACATATGTTTACACAATGACCAATAAGCTTTTTATAGAATTTACACGGAAATAAACGCTTAATTTGTACTACTGTAATCAAACTGTAATCTGGAAACAACCTCTATAAATGATATTTTTAATAATACATTTTTGACGAACTATCTGTTTCTTTTCAGGTGGAAAAACAGGAATCTCACACTCAGCTCGCAACGATCACACAGTAGCAAAGAAAATGGCTCTTTTAGTTTTTACAGACTTTGCCTGTCTCTCGCCTATTGCCTTTTTTGGTATAACAGCTTTATTGGGCTATCCTCTCATTACTGTTACCCAAACCAAAATACTTTTAGTGTTTATTTATCCTTTAAATTCTTGTGCAAATCCTTGTCTATATGCCATTTTAACACAGCAGTATAGAAAGGACTTTTTTATTCTTATGGGTAAGTTGGGTATGTGCAAGGAACATGCCAACTGTAATCGAGGCGCTATAAGGGGTAAGCCCTTACCCTATACAGCCCAGTTTAAAAGACCCCTTGGCGTTAGTCGGACTACTAGTAAGTCAAGTGCAGGTACCAACAGAAATTCATTAGTTTCTACAGTAACTAATGTAAATGTAGACATCCCCCTTAATAATTCCGGCAAAATTATTGAAAGTGTAAATAAGAAATTTGACTACATTAATACAAATAATCTTTAAACTCTTGGATATTTATAGTTGTTAAAAATTTAAAAATTAAATAACGAATTATGTGTAATATTTTTTTAACAAAGAAAAGTCTTTGTTGATTGATACAAATCTTACTTTTTAGACGCCATATTCAATATTTATTCTTAAGGCAATGGAAGATTTTTTGTATACAGGGTGTCCAAGAATATGTGGCCAATTTCTCGGATTCATACAGAACACATGAAAACAATGTGACAAGTTTCTATTAAAAAAATTCCAAAGATCCTCCTTACAGGGATATGTACCATATACCCCTTAACGGCTTCGCTAAAAATTGTGTTTCTTGAATAACTTTTATAATACATGGTATATTGAAATATATTTTTTTTAATATTATAAATACAAGTTAGGACTCCTTTAAACGGTATCCTTGTAAAACATCTGCCTTTATTAATTCGCCAGGGCTGGACTTACCATTACACAAACGTGGTAATTAGTTTTATACCCTGTATAATAAGAAAAATATTATTTTCGGATAGCTTAGAAAGAAAATACTTGTTTAATGTCAGTAAATTTAAGCTGTTCCCAACAAAAACTAGTATTTGTGTAGTGGGGACATCTAAAAACACTAGGTCATTCTGTTGCAAATTGCACTAAAGACTTTTTTTACTACACTAAAAAATAATAACGCAGCATTGTAAACGGTCTTATATTCTTCGATAATATAATTAGAGCTAGATAAAGCATAAAATTAGAGGAACCGATAAGCCTAATTATCAAATAAAATCCTATTTAAACATAAAGTTGTTTTTCTCGAAAACGCTTCACTTTATCGATATCGGACAAAAGTACCTTTTTTTTAGTTTAAGCTATTAAAAAATATATATTTTTATTCTTTTATTATACAGGACGTAAAGATAATTAGTACTATTGTGTAATTGTTGCCCCTGGTGACGGAACGAATGCAAATGTTTTACAAGGACACCATTTTAAGGAGGAATAGGAACTTGTCACATTATTTTTATGATTCTATGTGAATCTGAAAGATTTATCACATATTCTTGGACACCCTGTATAAACTCTTGTTTAAGCTACAGTAATCAGTTTTATTATTACTCCCTAAGTTACAGTAACTTTAGGCACTTTATATTGAGAAAAATACCTAGGGTAAAAAAAAACATTTTTTAAGGAATACCATGTATATTACATAACTATTAAGAAGGTATTTCAAAGAGAAAATATTGATTTAATATATGTACAAACGTTGCAAGTTTTGGAATTATGACCATCCAAATCTGAAGAAAAGATTTAAATTTTAATTAGGTAAGCATATCAATGCAAGCAAATTTTTAAAATTATTTAAAAATATATATATTCAAAGAGGTTATTTTGAAAACGGTCTTTTTAATTGTTATTTAATATACAGGGTCATCCAAAGTAAGTATTGGCCATCGGTCATTCAAAATAGGTTAACTTAGCAAACTAATAGCTTAAGGATTAGAAAAAATTAATATACAATTGGGTTTTTAGGATCAACAGCAAAATAACCTTTTTTTAATGAAACATCCTGTAAATTTTATCACCGTTAGAAAAATCCTGTAAAACATTTAAAAAGAATGCTACCTACATCTAATTTTTCATAGTTGAGAAAATATGGCCATCGTCAGATGGTAAGAGTAAAATAATATTATATTTTTTAAATGAGACACACTGCATATTCTACTTCCATTTAATCAGGTTTCTTCAGTAGTTTTAAAACAATACCCCATTTGATATGACCATCTCTTATGGTTTTGTAAATATGGCCATCCAAATCTAAACAATGATAAATTTAATCTCCATTTTATCTATGTTACCAAGCATATAAGTTAAAGCTGTAAAATGTAATTAATTGAAATTTAACATTATTTTTAAATTTGGATAGCTAAGTATATCAAAACTAAAATACCACCTGATAAATATAGTATTTTCTTAAGCTTTATAAAATACCCTTTTAATAGTGATATAAAACATAGGGTGTTTTATTTAAAAATGCTACATATTTTACTATTATTAACACCTGACGTTGGCCATATTTCCGAAACTATGAAAAATTGGATTTATCACAGCGGTATTTTTAAAAGCGTTTTTCAAGATTTTTCTAATGATAACAAAATTTACAGGGTGTTCCATTTAAAAAAAAAAAGGTTATTTTTCTGTTTAACTGAAACACCCTATTGTCAATTTTTTTTCCAATATTTAATCTTAAAGAGAGTTCACAAGTTCACAAGTTTGCTAAAAACATTAACTATTTTTTATTTTGCGTATTAACTAAGTTACCAATGGCAAAAGCTTAATTTTTATGACCCCCATAGGGTGATCCATATTAAACAAATTCGTATTTGCTTAACCAGTATAACGTTAAAGATCAAACAATCTAATTTGTCACACGATAACTACAAAATAAACCCAACAAACTAATATATTTTTGGTATTTTATACGATTTTACAATGTTTCTATAGTTTTTTTTTCTTCCTTAAATTACTTTCAGCAAACTCCATGGTGTATAATAACGTGTAAAAACCCTTGACAGTAAATTATTATATACCATTTTTGGGGAAGTCAGGTAAAGAATATATCATAACTTATTTTTAGCAATTGGTAGATAGTTATTGTATCTACGAATACTAGTCTAACATCCCGATAGAAGGCGACCTTTATTTCTCTGTTTACGAGATAAAAACTGTTTTATATTAAATATAGTACTTAAACAAATTCATCGTTATGGGGTTGCCTAAAAAACTATGATTAAGGCTTTTAAGTTAATTAAAATTACCTAAAACAATAGCCATCCTGTAGTTTCTTTTTTTTTTCTACATGACAGTAATATTATATGTATATTAGGTACTAAATTTTGTTTCATTGTTTCTTGAATTTTATAAATAAAGCTTTGAGAAATTTTTAGGTTTTAAAATACTACTGCCTCATACAGGGTTTGTCAAAAATGTTAAAGTTATTTTGTTAAATTAAATATACCCTTAATTATAATTTGAAGGCAACTTATCTGCAATAGGTTTATTCAATTACCATATTTAATTAAATTAGTATTCATCTGGTAAGCGGGTGGGTAAATAGGCCCTTAGCCATGTACACGTAAGGTAGCAAATTTGCGGTGTATATAGATTGAACTTTATTCCTTTTTTCAAATTTTTCCGGAAATTTCAAGATTTGTTGTAATATCGCCAAAATTGGCATTTTTGTGGAAATGTCCGCGAAATTATTTAAAATGTCGCATAGACCAATGACGTAATTTGAGTATGCCTACGTCACAAAAGCTACAAGCTACGACATCCCTTTTTATTATTTTTTTCTTTGTTGGCATATTTATTTAACGTGGTGCTTTTCACGTAAGCACTGGCAACATTGTGAAGTTATTTAAGCTTATTTAATTGTGGAATACATTTTAATTACTTTTAAAATTATTTACAAAAAAACTATAGATAATTTTGTTAAAATTTTAATTTTTCCAGGTAGGTGACGTATTTAACTATTAATTAAAATAGTTTTTTACCATGGTAAAGTGTTGGCCAAGCGCCTATTTCCTATTCGCTTCTCATAATATACATACGTCTTTTTAAGCATTTCTCTAAACGTCAATTTAGTTTTCTAATTTGTTAAGGGTTAATTTTTATTTTTAAAACCATTCTGTACTTACTATCTTAGGTGGTATACGGTGTGTCTACGTAAGTTGGCGTTCTATGGAAAACTTTTTATAATTTATTTTACGAAAAAAAATGATTTTTTATTAAATGTTCTGCATGGTCCAAAACCTAAAATACAATCATCTACGAGGTTTGACCAAGTATTTAATGTTTGCCCAAGAGTAAAGTAGGTACCTGCATTTTTGCTAATATTGAAAATTGTTGTAAGGGAAAGATTTTGGAATTTAAGACTACTTTCAAATATGTAATTTGATTTATTTAAAAAACAAATAATTTTTATTTTTCTTCTGCTAAAATCAAGAAAATTTAAGTCTGTACGTTAGTGCATTGTACATTTTTCCTATTTTAATGTCACTAATTTAAAAATGTTTAAAATTGTCCCATAAAATTTATAATCATAAATGTATTGTAATAATGTAAAAACCTAAATTTTACCATTATCGCAGAAAAAAATTGAAAAATATGATTTTTTTGGAAATAAACGAAATTGCACATTGAAAAGTAATTTTAATTCTAACATTTTTCTTTATAACAATTTTCGATATTAGCAAAAATACGGTACTTTAACCTTTAGCAAAAATTACGTTTTTGACCAAACTTTTTAAATTACTGATGAAATTTAAAATCTGATGATTGCTTTTAAGGATGGACCGAGCAAACCATCCAGTTATGGAATGAATGGTGCGTGAATGAGAAGGAGTAGGGGTCAAGGTACAATAAGCCTTCAGGCTGCAGTGCACCACCTAGGGGGCGGTCGTCGGACCTGGGTGGGATGACCCCGAAAGGGTGAAAAAAAGTATTTATGTTAGCCCAAGAGTAAAGTAGGTACCTGTATTTTTGCTAATATCGAAAATTGTTGTAAGGGAAAGATGTTTGGAGTTAAGACTACTTTCAAATATGTAATTTGATTTATTAAATAAAAAACAAATAATTTTTTTATTTTTCTTCTGCTAAAATCAAGAAAAATTTAAGTCTGTACGTTAGTGCATTGTACATTTTTCATATTTTAATGTCACTAATTTAAAAAATGTTTAAAATTGTCCCATAAAATTTATAATCATAAAATGTATTGTAATAATGTAAAAACCTAAATTTTTACCATTATCGCAGAAAAAAATTGAAAAATGATTTTTTTGGAAATAAACGAAATTGCACATTGAAAAGTAATTTTTAATTCTTAACATTTTTTCTTTATAACAATTTTCGATATTAGCAAAAATACGGGTACTTTAACCTTTAGCAAAAATTAAATTTTTGACCAAACTTTTAAATTACTGATGAAATTTAAAATCTGATGATTGCTTTTTAAGTTGTGGACTATGCAGAACTTTTTATAAAGAATAACTGTTTTTCGTAAAATTAATAATAAAAAAGTTTCCCATATGACGCCAACTTACGTAGACACACTGTATGTTAAACATCAAAAATTTATGTTATATTTACCTAGAGATAGAGAGATAAATATTATTTAGTTAGTAAGATTGTTTCAGGTAAGTTTACCTTATATATGTCCTAATGTACTTGTATAATATAGGTGAAAGTTTAACTTGGATCTCTTTTTACATATGTAGTTAATAAGAAGGTTTTCTGAAATAAAATCTATATAGAAATAAACTAGTGTTTAACTTTTTTGTTTTTATTAGAAACAAAACCACAAAATAAAGTAAATTAACAAAATTAACACAAAATGGGTTTAACATTTTTTTTTTTTTTTTAATTTAAAATGGCTAAATAAGTAAATTTATACACACATTTTACATTAACATAATATAATACATCATAACACAACAGACTAGTACTTAATTCACAACACTTAGCAAACCTACATATATTTTTAAATTTCAAAAGTAATAAAGTTGGATGTACATCATATGGTATTTTCTTAAAGTTTTTTTTATATCTTTTAAGTAGTTAATAAATATACAGGGTGCTTCATTTAAAAAATACACGTTATGTCTTACCTAGTATACTATTACCAAAATTGCTATTAAAAACATATTTTAAAGAGCTTTAAGAAAATACCACAAGCATAGCTAACTTTATTAGTATCGGAAGTATGGCCATCCGTATAAGGTATTCGGGTAGTTTTTAAAGTATTTCCATTTTGTAGTAGGTGACGAAATTGACTTTTTATTCTAGGTTTATATAGTACTCGCCAGGAACTTTAAAATGATGTTCCAGAAGACACACCTTTAATTTTTTTTGTCCAAGATGGCGCCCACCAGGCATTTAAAAGTTTCCACGTGTCAATTTTACTCATAAATTATGAAGGGTAGAGGGGAGAGTACCATCTTTTATGGCAGACAAGTTCATCAGAAGGCACCATCTTAAGGTGGTGCCACAGTAGCAAGTAGAAAGATTTTAGTATTTATTTCCTATTTCCATTTTGTTTTTTTTTTTCCCTTAATTCATTTTGTATCTTACTCTAATAATTATTTTCTACCGTGGCACCAGGTTAAGTTGCTCCTTTCCGATGGACTCTTTTTAATACATTTAAATGCTACTCCTCACCTCTACCCTCCATATCTAAAATATAGTATTTTTCCGTAATTTTCGAGAAGTTTTAATTTTATAAATTGGCTCGTTAATAAAATAAAAGAGGGGGAAGTGACATTAAAAAAATGTATATTTATTTTATGACATATTTTTAGTTAAGAGAATGAATTTATTAATTTTTGACTCACACGTATTATTTGGGCACAAACATGAATTATAATAACATTTAGTATTAAAATTAAATTAAATACGTATTATTAGAACAAATAATCTCTCTTGTTAATGCCAAATGCATGATGTCTTACTCTTAGTTCAAGAAGCAGAAAAATCATACTTAATTTTTGTGATGAGCTACCAACATATAAAAGAGCATTTTACTTTCTTAGGCAAACTCATTTCATAGTAATTGGTGGAATTCTTTGAAGTTGTTCTATGAAGGAACTGAGGGAAGTAAAACTGATCACATTTTTTTAAATTTACCTGTCTAACTTCATTCTAAATGTTTATTATTATTTTAAATGGCATCTGTCTCGTGATCAAATCATCAGGATCACTTGCAGATGAAGGGGCTAGAAAAAGTAAAAATTATATTTATTCAAAAGAATACCATTAATATTTTGATCATTTCTAAACCTATTGTGGTCTTTCCACGTATCAAAACTTTAAGCAAGTTGCTAAATCAAGTTACCAAATTTAAGTACATTAAACATGTAAACCCACGGAAAAATAGTTATTTAGATTGATTGAGTAACTTGCCTAAGCTACTTGACACGTGTAAAGCCAATGTATAAAATACTTTAACATACCTATTACAAAATACATCATTGGTATATAATTTTTAAATTTTAGAAAGACATTAGACATTAAAATAATTAAAGAATTTAAAGTAAGTAAGGTATGTACCACGTTATTTTATTATATATTTAAGATTGTACAGCACAGCCAATTTCAAATATATCATTTCACCTATTAG
Organism: Listronotus bonariensis; assembly: GCA_014170235.1. Taxonomy (NCBI): domain Eukaryota; kingdom Metazoa; phylum Arthropoda; class Insecta; order Coleoptera; family Curculionidae; genus Listronotus; species Listronotus bonariensis. The sequence goes on from JACEGR010002005.1 coordinate 68,984, forward strand.
TTTACAAGATACAACAATTAACTTTAATTCTAAAATTACGACCCAAAGCGGATCCTAAATAAGAGTCGTTTTATATATATTTACTGGAGAGGGTTATGACATAAATTCGATTTTAGACAGTTCAAGGTCGGGAAACCGAGAAAGGGCATATAACAGGAAAACATTGACAAAACTGGGTATCATCAATTTGAGCATTTAACCAGTTATAACAGCGGTAATAATTGGTGACAACTTTGACGTATAGTACATGAATTAAACGTCAACACAACGGATTGGTAAATACTGTTTTATAATTCGTGATTTGCCTAAAATTGATGTATATTTTGTCAGCTGATGATCAATCTAGTGGCATCTAAAAGTGTTCTATTGGTTAATGTTATTTTAATAGTTATTTTTGTTAAAACAAATGTTCCTTAATATTTTTTACTTAAAGTTGCAACCTAACAATAATTATAAAATAAGTATTGTACAAACGGTTTTCCTAACAATATTATAAACGCTACTTTCCTGGCACTGGTTTTGACATTTATCTTATTTAATAACATGGTCAAAAACATGTCATGTCATAACCCCTTAACATAGATTAACTAATAAAACTAAATTTAAATAAACTCTAAAACAAATTTACTGGCCACCTTTAATTTTTACAAGAGAATTTTCTTTTCCATACTTATAATATGCCAAATAGGGTGATGTTTTAGTGACCCATACCGCATGTATTTGCAAATACTTTAAGATAATTCTTATTATGGAAAATTTCATTATTCTAGTTACAAACACCACAATATGCAGTCTTAATTTTTCATCCCAGCTTAAAATTTGGTAATCAAGATTTTTATTGCTTATCGAAGAAAGATTATTATTTAATGTTGCTTCTAAATAAAACATAAATGTATTTAGATTTAAAAATGGGTTTATAGCCCACAAACCGTTTACAAGATATGAGCACATTTCCTATGTTTTGGATTTCTCTCTCAACTTCTGGCTTAATTACACGGGTTAAAAGTTCTTCGCATATTGCTTTTGTTTCTTCAACTGACTCTCTGCATAAATTAAATCTGAAACACAAAAACAAGTCTTAATTCCGAGTATTTTAGATAAAATATACAAGGCTAAACAATCTAAGCATGTTGCACCGACTATCAAAAAAGATACTATACTATAAAATGGGCGCAGGGGCGGTCATATCAACTTTCTGAGTGGGGGCCATATCATCATTAAATCAATCATATTTGCAATTAGGTGTGTTTAGGTAAAGTTAATCGGTTACTAAGGATGTGGCATGGCAAACAGGTAAATAAAGACGAAAATTAGGCAAAAAATAATTTAAAAAAGTCTAAAATCTGTCTGTTATTTATAATCTATCATACATTCATGGCCAAATTGGCGATTCCAAAGTTTAATGAAACCTCTGTTGGTCAACGGCGCAATCTAAGAAAGCAAGCAATCAGCCATGTTTAACACGCGTTAATCGGTATCGAATAATTCGTTTTTGAGCAATGTGCGTAAAGAGCTGGGTGTTTTGCTATAATTTTCATCACATAGTCTTTTTTTTCTACCTACATTATAACGTTCATAATGGCATCAGAAGAGCCATTAACATCTTAAATGAAATAAAAGCTTTTAAAAACATTTATAACACCAAAGACAATTGTAGTTTACTACAATTGTCTTTGATAACACTAATTGTCGTGTTAAGGGTGTCACTCGCCAAGAGGAAGCGATATAAATAATTATGTTTACGTCTTTCCAAACAAGAATAGTGGCATAAAAGTACAAATATCTAACGCCATGGGTCAAGAGAAACCAATTAACAAACGAAAAGTTTGGGCAAAGGCTTTACTCATGAGAAAACCAGTGACAAAATTTATGAGAGTTTGCTCAAAGCAAATATATTTAAGAGTTGTAGTACTTTTTACTAACCCAGTATATTCTTTACCTCTGTATTAAACAGTGGCGGCTGGTGATGGCCAATTTGATGGGCACATCCGCACCACTGTTAAAGATAATTATGCTAAAGCATTCATTGTTGGGGGTAAATTTTCAACCGTTCGGTTTTTTTTTTGGCAAAAAGTTGCATTCGACAAATATCAGTGTTGCTACTATCAGAATGTTTATCGTAAATGGTTACAACGAATTTGGAGATCACACTTAATATATAACTAAGGTTTTTTTGCATGCTGCAATAAATCAATGAAAGTATCTGTAACTTCCGGAAAGGTTCCCAAGCTTCCCAACACTTTTTTCCTTTTCCGTAAAAGGAGGACATGGTATCGCAACCGGTTAGTGAATGAAAAAAAGAGGGCTAGCCTTTTTTATTGATTTTTTAGCAATTTCGATACACGAAATATGTCTTACATTTTTCCAGTAACAAACTCAATCCACACGCCTTGATTTTGATTTTTGTACTGGTAAATTTTTTTCCGTGTAATATGAGTATTTATTATTACTAGTATGCAGAATTAGAAATAAAAGTAAAAAATATATTTAAAAAAATTAAAAGTATAACATTAAAAATTTCTATTTTTAGGTACTATACTGGTGTAGTGCTACTTTTGTACGCCACTGGTAGCTTTTTTTAAAAGATAATAGTATAATGTTATACACCATTCGATAGGAAAAACTTTGGCCTTTATTTTTTATATCCTATATTTTTTTATTTGGTGGATGGTTTGGAAGATATATCGTAAAAAGTGCCGTGTGGATGCTCCCTCCAACATTTTTTTGTTGTAGAATTTTACTAAATAAATAAAATACAATTTTAAGTTTTACTATTTTGCAGAATTTTATGCTCTATCTAACGACACTAAAATCAGTTTTTTATCATTTACCGTTTAGAAGATATTAGAAAAAAACTATAAATTTCATTAAAAATTTCTATTTTTAACTACCTACTATAATGGTGTAGTGCTACTTTTGTACGCCACTGGTAGCTTTAATTTAAAAGAAAATAGTATAATGTTATACATCATTCGATAGAGAAAACTTTGGCCTTAATTTTTTGTGTCTTATATTTTTTTGTTTGGTAGACGGTTTGGAAGATATATCGTAAAAAATGCTTTGTGGATGCTCCCCTCCAACTTTTTTATATTGGAGATTCTTACGTAATAAACAAAAATACAATTTTAATTATTAGTATTTTGCAGAATTTTGTGCTCTATCTAACGACACTAAAATCAGTTTTTTATCATTTACCATTTAGAAGATATTAGAAAAAACTATATCAATCCCTTAACCAACTTTGAGGGGGGGGTGCCAGCAGGACTTTTTGAGGTGGGTCTGTTTAAAAATCTACTAATGTTGACATACTTTATTTACTGTATAAAGCATTTGCTTCTACTCAAAAACCGAAGTATCGGACCCTTAAGTCACTAAGCTATATATATATTTTTAAATTGTTGGATATTATAGTTTATAGAATTGCTTTAACCCATTATTTATTTCACTATTTACCATATTATTATTATCACTAAAAATGTAATGTAAGAGGCCTAAGAAGAAAGAAGGGTGTGCCTATCAAAATGGTCATCACCAGCCTCCACTGAGAGCTGCAGCGCTGCATCTTTTTTGATTTATATTATAAATAGCTTTGATATTCCGACTTGTCATAATGACATTCTTATGAGTTAGTTTCAATTTCAGTGTCAAAGTGGCATACTTTAAAGGACTGAATCCTAGAATGATTTTATTATAGTACTGAGTACTATAATGAAATCATAATAGTATTCAGTCTTATAAATTAAGCTACGTTTAGACTGGAATGGTTTACTGACAAAAACTAAAAATTGTAATGTTATTATGATCCTTATAACATAAATATCTATTATGAATGCCTATATTTTTTAAAATTGTTTAATATGCAATTTAGCAGCCGGCGACAGTGCCGGATTAAGACTTCGTGATGCCCTTAGCACTTGACTCGTGTGGTGCCCCCTAGCCATTAATTTTTCTAAGGAGGAACCAGAAAAAAAGTTTGTTTTCACAAAAAATATTTGAAGAACAAAAAAGGTAATTTCTTTTCCTAAAACCCCAAACTGATTACATTTCCTTAACCTATTTCGTACCAACATTTTTGAAGAGGAAAAAAAAGGGCCTTCACTAGGGGCGCAACTAGGATTTTTAAATTATTTTATCTAAAAACAGGGACATGGGACCCCCACCATATATACAGGGTGTTTTTAAACAAATGCGAAAAATTTGAGGAGGTGATTTTCGACCAAAAAATAAGAAAAAACTTCACATGAACATATGTTTTAAACGTCTTAGTTTTTGAACCGCGGGGTGTTATTATTTTCTTAAATATTCTTTTTTATAATAAATTTTATACCCATTCAGATATTTTTAAAAATTTTGGAAAACGCACCCTTTGCACTAGAAGACATTTTTTGGCTTACAAGAAAAAAATAATTCTTACCAGTGTCGTCCATTAGGGGTTTAAGGAAAATATTTTTAAGAAAAAATAGTACCACACTGCATTTTTCTAAAATATATATTTTTTAATCCCTATTTAATTATTAACAAATTTGAGCTCTTGACTTTTTTGTTTGATATACGATTTTCGCGTAAATCAATAGAAACCATTTTTGGCATGGTCAGTTTGTATACCTAATATAAAATTTTAAATTAACCTTCGTTATTTATTCTTTAATTAGATAGGAATTTGACTATGCAAGAAATAGTTTCTATTTATTAATACGTAAATCATACAAAAAAAAGCCAAGAGATCAAATTTGTTCTGAACTAAACGGAGATTTAAAAAAGATTAGAAAAAATATTTTGGAATTTGCGAAAAAAGGTAATTTTTTGACAATTTAAAAAGCATATTTCCTGTTAAATTTTTTCGCAAATTTGATGAAATTTAATCGACAAATATTAAATTTTACAAAAATATCTGTCTTTTTCTTGTAAATAGAGGCGTCTTAAAGTCTCGCATCAAAAAATTGTAGAGTAAAAAAATTTCAACTGGCTATAGTTTTTAAAAAATATGGCTAATTTTATAAAATTTGGTCAAATTTAGGAAGAAAAATACAAATGCAGAATTTGCCTTTAAGAGTTTAGATTTTCTCTGGGGGGCTAACCAAAAAATTAACTCTTTTTTCTCAAATTCGAAAATGAAAATATTCTTTACCAAAGTGTTTCTCTTTAGGCCAATAGTATCAGGTATATGTTTGGTGTTGGTACCGTATATTATTTTTGGATAAAACAAAAATTAACATCCTAGTTGCGCGCCTGGCCTTTACCTTTCTAAACACCTTTATAATACAAAAACAGGCCTTTTAACTGTTTTTCTTTCTGTTCTGCTCTTTGGTGCCCCCCACAACGTGGTGTCCTAAGCAATTGCTTATTGAGTTAATCCGGAACTGGCCGGCGACATTTATAAACAATAAAATTTATGAAATCCAAAACAAGATTTTAAATTATTTTATTTTTACCTTTTTATTATTTATAAGAACAACATTACAAGAAGGTATTACAACTAATTATTATTTTAAAGAGTAATTATTATTATTTGTAGGGCGATTATTTTTATTTTTATTTTTTTTTTTTTGAGCTGTTAATTTTTATTATTTTTTATTTTATTTTACTATTACACTTATATTTAAAGGTAAATTTTATAACTCATCATATAATTTACTTACTTCTCATCCATGCCCAATACATATCCTATAACCCTCCAAACATGGATAAAACATTTCAAATCCTCATCATTCTTATCATAAATTCCACACATTTTACTTCGTACGACTGCAAATCCCATAAAACCAAATTGTGCTAGTGCCATATCACTTTGGCTTATCCTGTACTTAAGTACGTTAAGACTCTTTTTGCTTGCTGCATTGTGTTTTGATTTAACATCCCTAAGCGACTCCCATAACCTTTATTTAAAAGAAAAACAGCCGTTTAAAGGTCTGGCCATACGTAACAGCAACGAGCCCGTGGCCGTGCGTTTCGCTGGTGAAATGAAAGGCAATGCTATGCAAAAGGTTTTGTATTTAATCAAATTGCAGTAATATGAGTCTGTGATAGGTAACCTACATTACACAAAGTTTGGATAAGGAGAAACAGATGCAAGTAGGAAAATCTGTAAAATTTAACAAGTGACTCACCTTCACCAAAAAGGTTTTTATATTTTTGAGGGCATGAAAAGTGCTTTTAATTTTTTTCGAATTAATCCACCCCACTTGCACTATCATTGTGAACCCGAGCCCGGTGCGGCCTTGGTGCGGTTATATGTGGCCATACCTTAAAGGCCAGGCCACACATAACCACACCGAACCCGTAACGGACTTGGGTTAACAATTAGTGTATTTCTTTTACCTTGTAGAACCGTTCTAAACCGTCCTCTAAACTGTCAATAGTGTCAAGAACGGTTCTACAACATGAAAAAATTACAAAAAATTGTAAAAGGAACACTTATGGTGGCGATCCGAGCGGTTCTGAAGCGTAAAAGGAATACAGCAAATGGTAGGGCAAAGTAAGGCAGATTGATTCAGAAAATGTCAAAAGTTTTTATGTCCTCAAAACATTAAATACATTTTCTTGGCTGATTTTATTGCATTATGTATTAATATTTTAACTAGGGCTCCTAGTTTAAATAAAATAGATTTTTAACTTACCTCTTTTCTTGTTATCCAAATTTTAAGTGCAAGTAACACTGTGTTACCCTTTTTGTCGCCGTTTAAATTATTATCAGCTATCTTTTATAGCCTGGTATTACAGATTTATACATACAGTGCGTCCCAGGATAGGTGTTACAAGAGGGCAAATAGACCAAACATTTTTAAATTTTAAAACGAAATTTTGGGAAAACTGTTCACATGGTCCAAAACTAATAAATACAAAATTTTACTTCAATTGTTGTTATACAGGACGAGTTATAACTAAACATATAAAAAATGCCCTGAAACTATCTACTTTTATTTTTAAAATAGAAAAAAATGTTTAAGTTAATGTTGTAGAGAATTAAATAATTTTGTGTCAAAATTAGATGTTAAAGCACGAGATTAAAAAAAATGTAATTGTCAATTTTTTACACTACATACGCATTACAACTTAAATAATGGGCAAGAGGGAGCAAAGTTTTAAAGAAATTTTAATATTTTAAAATATTTTTTTAGAATTCGACGCCTTAAGCCAAGTATTTCAAAAACTGTTCATGCATAATGTAAAAAATTGACAAAAATACTATTTTTACTTTAATGTTTAAACTTTAAATTTTGACTTAAAATTTGATTCTCTACAACATGAACTCATACAATTTTTTTCTATTATAAAAATAAAGGTACTTTACTCTTGGTCATTTTTCATATTTTAAGTTATAACTTTCCTTGTATATTACTAATCGGAGTAAAATTTTGTATTTATTAGTTTTGGACCATGCGACCAGTTTTCCCAAAAGGATATTAAAAAATTCAAAAGTTTTGGTCCATTTGTCCTCTTGTAACAACCTGCCTGAGACACAGTGTATATTATTAACTTTTTTACGACACAATATTAATCAAAAAAAAAATCTACTATCCGATTCCCGATGTTTTTCTATACGATACCCAGCATAAACCAAAAACCAAGTGAGTCAGCATAACAATATAGTTTTGCTGTTAGCAATAAAAAATAGTTAACAATATATTAAACAAATCAGATACTGCAATTTTATTAAATGTATTTTTTCTGTTTCTGTATGTTTTATAAATTATCTTACCCAATCTTTTCAGCACATTAATTTTTTTTTCCGTGACCTTGATTATATTTATATTTTTACAAAATTCATAATCCAATGTGAGGAGTTACTGGAAGGTCATAGAGCATTTTACTCTAGTTTAATAAATATTATTTGAAAATCTTCTTTGTTGTACTCTGTTGAGTAAACTTGAACAGCGGTGTCCTAAGACCTATACGAAAAATAATATTTTTGGAACTTTTTATTACGTTATTGAAAAATTGTAACTTTGATATTCAATTGCCCAGCCTCCTCCTATATTTCACAAGCAGGACGCACGACAGAGCTACGCTGCGGACTTGTTGCGGTTATATGTGGCCAGATCATTATTCAGGGTGTCCGGCAGGTGAGATCGTATATGATAGGGGTGAGAAAATAATGTTCTAAGTACTAAATACTTCATATAAAAAAGTTCTATCTACAACAGGGTAAGACATTTTTTTTTAATTTACTTTATGTATTTTTGATAGAGGTGAAAATTTTGCTTGGACTGTTTGATTCCTTGGCTTGCTTATGTGAACCGATGTTTTGTACCGTACTTTATGAAATTGCGTTTTAAATATAGATATCCTACCATTTCATATGTAATTAAAAATTTCATGTATTTAAAAAATCAATAAAATATTGTAAAATAATAAGTAATGGTGTTTATGAGCCCCTTGAACTTTATAATACACATAAACACTGTTTTAAATAATTTTCTCTTCTCTTTTAATGATTTTTTTAAATAAATTCCATATTTATTACATACAAAATGGTTAGTATGCATGTTTCTATATCGGAATTTTATAACGGTTAAAACAAAATGTAAAGATTTTTGTAAAAAAATAATTATAAAGGATTCAAATGGTAAAAGTAAAATATCAAAGGTATCACCGCTGTTAAAAATGCATACAGTAAATGGTAAAATATCGTCTCACTCTGTATAATCCCGACTTACTCAACAGCTGTTTGCCTATGGAAGAAAGCATTAGTACAAAGCTTGCCTGAAAAAACTAGGTTGGATTTTTTACAGCCGCATTGCAAGACCAATGAACCATTTTTAAAAGGTATTTTAAAGCAATTGATTTCATTGTTGCTTTAGGTCAGAAGTGACTTAGTTACCTAGCCCTCTATAATCCAAAATATTGTTTTTTATTCCCCAACCATTCTGAAATCTAAACATGAGAACAACTAATTAAAGTAATGCTTTTTGGCAAAAGCTAATGGCAGCGGTAGGCAGGCTAAGTCAAAATTTGTATTAGGTGCTCTAAAAGCTAGTTCATACAGACGCGAAAAGCGAATTGCGAAACGCGAATTTCATTCTCATTGGTCAATTTCACATAAAATTAAAGGCGCGTAATTCAAAATAAAAATAGTTTAAAGATGTTGCAAATTCGCAAAATTTAAAATCTAGTGGGCGGGAAACTTGAGATCATTTTACTTTCTCGCGAATATTCGCGTGCGCACATGCGTAAAAACAAGAGGTTATTTGTAACTATGTCGTTTCAAAAACAATTTTGTTATTGTTATTTTTATGTCATTCTATTAGCTGTTTGGAATGTTATTATTGTGTTTTTCCATTTGAATTTATATTAAGTTTTTTAGCCCTTTTCATTTATAACAAATTTGCAGTGTTTCTAAGTCTTAGTTGCCAAATAAAGGTGTTATTTTCTTTATTCATCGCATCTCATAAATGTTATATTATTAAAAGGAAAAACAAAGAAAATATCAAAAGAACGCAAGCGTATAGCGTCACCACCGAAATAAAAACAATATAGAAATTTGTAGGTCATGTTCTTGCCTAGAATTTCGGCGAATTTCGCAGCTGTATGAACATGACAAAAAAACGCGAATTTTTATCCAAATATTCGCTTTCGCAATTCACTTTTCGCGTCTGTATGAACTAGCTTTAAGGGTTGTTAAATATTTATATTTAATAATTTGTATTCGTTTTTGTTGTATTTTTGCCAGATTTTAAAACTACGCAAGCGGCTGGATGATTTCTATCTACAAACTCCCAAGACTACTACTTTGTCAACATTCGGGTGACTAAAAATGTGTGTTCTAGTAATGAAGGTGTATTCAATGGCGGCTCGTGCATTGGAGAACAGGGAAGGATAAAGTCATAAAGACTATATACACACAGAAAAGACCGGTATGTTTTTTTGGGTACCGCACCTATTTAAAGCAAAATACGTAATATTTGCATAAATTCAAACAAAAATTGTGTATTGCCGCATTTATGGTTAAATTTAAAATTATACGTATAAAACAGACCATTAAAAAATCAAAAACAAGAAAAGGGTTGTCTGAGTTATTTAATATAAATTAACTCTTCTCGTTTAATGGGGCCGGTTAACCAATCGCATTTATTGTACCAACTACTATTAAATCTTCGATTTTGTCGATCATCTGAAGCTTTAATTGATCTTAAATTTTGTTTAGGCCTTCCCAGATATCAATAATTATACGTTAAACAATATGAAACGCCGGAGTTCGTAAACAACCTTTTATTTTTAATAGACCTATCGTATACAAAACTAAATTCTTAAATTTTCTACTAATTCTTCTGACGTTTCTTTTTTATCAAAGTCAAAAACTATATATGTTTGTCAAAGTCAAATATAATGTCTATCCTCCTTAAATCGAATTTAATCGTCATTATCGGACCTTTAATATATTTTGAACACCAGAGTTTTAATAATGTAAAATTAATTATCATAAGATAAGGAATTAAAATTATTTGTCAGCAAACAATCGACTATATCGTTAGATTTTTTGGTTTCGTCCAACTTATTCATAATTCATTGAAAAAAAAACACCGACTACATCTTAAAAAAAAACACATTAAAAATATTCCTGTTTCGTACACAAATATTAACGAGAAACAGTAAATCGATTTACCGCAAACCACGAAGGCTAAAAGCCTAAATACTAACGTACCGTGGGTGTCTTAAGCGAGGTAAGAGGGAGTTTGTTGACACGGGACTTAAATACTTGAAGATTTGGGGGAAGGAAAGACCTCCGCGGGCAGCAGGTTCCACAACCTAGAAACTCTAGGGATAAAAAGAACGAACAAAGTGAGAAGTTCGGGGCCTGTCCAGTTGGACCGTATAGGATGCATACGCGCGGAACCACGAGTTTCTCTGTTGGGAACCGTGAGTGGAGGAACTATACTGGACAATTCTTCAGAGCAGAAGCCATGGAAGTACCTATAAAAAGCGATAAATCCCCACAGCCCGACGATGGGCAAGAGAGGGAAGCCTTTCTGTAAGTGAAGGATCATTAATGAGACGAATAGCTCTTCTTGAATAGAATCAAGAATGCTTAGGGTTGTGGGGGACGCCATGCCCCAGATATGAGAACAATATTCCAAGGGAGGTCGGATTTGGGACACATATAAAGTGTATAAATTAGAAGGGGAAAATACTTTTGGCTCGAAAGAGAAATCCAAGCTTTTTGAAGCTGCCGTGGCTATAGATACAATGTGTTTATGCCAGTTAAGGTTACTTTCAAATGTGACGCCCACAAGATTAAAGGTGTCTTTGCTCTGTAAAACTTGGCCGCTCATAAGTAGAGGATGAGTATTTTGATGACTCTTTCGCGACAAGGAACATGATTGTGTTTTGGATGCATTAAAATGGACGAGATTTTTGGCGCCCCAATCCAATATTAAATTAAGATCCTGCGAAAGAGATATCTGCATCGCTCTGCGTTTGTTTTCCAAGTCAGGTTTAGTAATGGGTTTAGGAACCTGAAAACTGGAGTGAAGGGTACTATCGTCGGCGAAACTATGAATGGAATTAGTTGTGGACGAGAGAAGGTCGTTGATGTGAAGAAGAAACAATGTTGGTGCCAGAACTGAGCCCTGAGGGACTCCAGCATTTACTTGGTGAAAGCTTGAAGAATGGCCGTCCACAATAACTGATATACGTCGATCAGATAGATAACTAGAGAGCCAAGTACAGAGTTTAGTTGAAAGACCATAGGAGGGAAGTTTATTAAGAAGTGGGCATGCCAGACCTGGTCAAAAGCTTTGGATATATCAAGAGCAACGATCTGGGACTCACCTAGAAACTCAAGAGACTTATTCCAGCAGTGTGATACGAAGGAAAGAAGATCTGCTGTAGATCTTTGTGGCGAAATCCATACTGCCTGTCATGCAAAATTTTGTGTTTTTCTAAGTACTTAAGAATTTGTGAATTAATTAGTTTTTCCATTACTTTACAAAGAACTGAGAGAATTGAAATTGGTCTATAGTTAGATGGAAGAGATTTAGATCCTTTCTTGGGAATAGGTTGAACACGTGCAGCTTTCCAGCTTTCCGGAAAGATACCTGTGTCGTAAGAAATTCGAAAGAGCCGAGTTAAGATTGGTGCAAGTTCTGGAGCACATTTTTTAAACGATTGCTGGTATTGTAGTAGTTTCTTGCTTCAATGCTGGTCCTGTCGGTTTTCTTGGACTAGGGATCCTGTAGAAACTTCAGAGCACTGAACTTTTAAAATTCTAGCTTTATCACAAGATTTGGAAACCAGGGTTTGTTATTGGATTGTTTGGGGTTCTGATGGTGTGTGGAATATAGGTTTCAATGCCCAATTGAATTGATTCCGTCAGTTGACTGCAAATTCTGCATGATCACCAGAAGAAAAGCAGATGGAATTCCAGGGGTAAGTGGCGAAGAAGTTCCCCAGCGCCATCCCAGTCGGCTGAGTTGTAGTGCCATACGGTGCGTGGTGGCTAAATCAAAACAAAAACCAGCACACAAGTGACACGAGCACTAACGAAGACCAACTGAGGCTAGCCACCTCCGGCGGTTTACTTTCCGCGACGAAAATTAAAAAGCGGTACGTTTTTCTCTGCCTAATAGGGCTTTCGAAGTTGCGTTTTTTAAAACTGAAAGTATGGGCCGGAGGCTTGCCTCCCTTGCTACGTATGGCATTTATTATTTCGGGATAATGGTTTCTTCGTTATTAAAATTTTCGCGGTTCGTGGGCTGTTTAATGCAGTGTGGTAGGTAGTGATAGTGCTAATTCGGGCATATTATGTATCTATATTAGAAATTAATGGTAAAGTAATGATACCCAAGCATTTTTAGAAGAAAATATTCGTAACTATTTGTCGATATTTTTAATTTATTGCGATGAATAGCCTTAAATTTTATGGGAAGACTAAGCCTTCCTTGTCTCCTTTTACGAGCCACCACTGGTGATATTTAATTTGTTTTATATTTAAACATTTCACCTAATCGATCTGTAACAAAAATATACTGGTAAAAATTCATCTTTGTCGCATGTATTCGGGTTTTCATAATTATAGTAGCTTAACATCCAGTAAGGGGACTTAACGGGAATCTTTCCTTCTTTGTTAAGACCAAAAGTTTACCTGTTTCCAAATCTAAAATCTTAAAATGAATTTTATACAATCATATATTTCGTCGCTTAGCAAGTTTGTGTTTTCTATACCAGGCCATAGAAAATTATCTAATATTTCTTAAGTTGCAATTAAGCTCAGGAAAACTCACACATGTTGCTGCAATCCATCCGTGTATCGGAGTAATGTCAAATGACAACAAAATATTTTGAATTTTGCCGTTTTTAATTTTCTGAAATTTAGATGGTTACAATTTTATTTGCAGTAGTAGTAATAGCACAGCAAGATCTTCACCTACAAGTACCACGTATTCATTCTCTTACTCATGTCAAAGGCTGTATTTACAATAAGAACATCTGCACCTGCTTTAACTTGGAAAGCTTTAATACCAATGCTTAGACATTTTCTAATTACCATTATTTAATTTTTATATTTAATAAACACATTTACTGAGTAATATTTATTTTAACGCTTATATTTATTTCGTCTGTCATTCGTTCCGATCTACGGGTTTATCTGTTGAATTTAATTACTCCTTTAAAGTATGAACCACCAAAAATGTATTAATAAAATTGAATTTGTTTCATAGTTCAAACTAAAAATAAAAATTTTATTTTTAGGCCCGGTAAACGTGATCAGATCTGGGTATCAATTTTTGATGACCTGGTATAGAAAACACAACGTTTCTAAGAAGCACAACAAATTAGGAATTTATAAATATAAATCATTTACAGCCTTTAAAGCACCTAATTCAAATTTTGACTTGAACAATGCAGCTGCAAAAATCCTTTGTAGTTTTTTCTTCTGCCTATGCACCCCGAAGTGAAATTTAATGTGGTAATTCAAGCATACCTAATTGTCAGAAAAATCCGAAAAATACAGTTAAAGTATTGAGGACCAACAATGTTTTAGTTACCTAGTAATATTTAGTAAGTTTATAGTACTTTATTTGTTGTAGTATACTGCATGAGCAATAGGTTTTGGTATATCCGCCAGTAATAGAATAACAAAACAAGCACTATTTGTCACGCATGTTTACATGCCGGTATTTAGTTAGATTGACTCTTTTTCTCACATTGCCTATGTAATATGTTATTGAGCTAAACCGGTTTGTAATTTTTGTTTTATACATCTGCGAGAACGCAGTCAGATTTATGACGAAATTGTATTTTTTAAGATTTAACCAAAATTAATGTTATTATTTTTATCACAAAATATGATCTTAAAAAGATTTTGTTGTTATAGCACTATATAAAATTTTTGTATTCTCTTTAATTTTTTTGATATCTGTCATAGTTTTAATGATACAGGGTGATTTATAAAAAAGGTACAGATTTTCAAGATGGCGAACCGAATTTAAGGTCTTTTAGTCCCGCGGATTTTATTAGATTTTTAGGATGTTAAATACAACCCAAACCACTAGTTTCCACCAGTTTCAGCTTTACGCTAATTTGTCCCGAGTTCATTGCTAGTTGTACTGGGGTAATATGGTAATATTATTTTTGTATCTATCAGCAATATACATTAAAGCAGATAACTAAATTTACTACCAAAATAAAAAAATATTTTTTTAGTAACTTGCTCTTAGAAATCTAAAAAGCAAAAATTAATGCCAAATTTATAATATTGTGAACGGTTATTTACAACCTTATACAAATGAAATTTGCAAACAAATTTTATTTTGTGGTAAGTAATATTTTAATCAAGGCAAACTTCTATATTTAATGTATCTAAGTAATTGGAGGACACAAAAATATTTGCGTGTTAAGTTTAAAACTAGAGTTCTTTAATTTTACCTTGATCCAGGTCTGAATTCGCTATCATACCATGTCATCATATGTAAAATAGTAGCTACATATCTCCTGTAGGCTGTAAAATTTGAGCTTGACATATTTGTTAGAATTAAAATTGCTAAGCTGGACTTTACTGCTAAACCACATATTAAACCTAATAAATTTGCTAGAAACATTCCGAACATGTGTTTGTAGAAGTAGGCTTGACCCCTAAAAAATAAGAAACATTACACAAACAAAAATGCTGAAAGTAAAAAAATAGGGGTGATAATACATTTTCAAGGTGATCCAGAGCTTTTTAAAGCTATTCGATTTTGTTTTTAAGAGATTTGGCTTTAGTTCTCTGCACAGTGTGTAAGTAAGCGTCATATGGTAAACTTTTTAATTTTACAAAATATGTTATATTATATAAAAAGTTCCGCATGGCACAAAACCTAATAGGCAACCATCAAATATTAAATTGTATTCATTCATTCATTGTAGTCATCTACAAGTTTGACAAAAACAGGTGATTTTTACTGAAAAAGCAAACTTGTTTATTTTCAATTAAACTTTTGTTTTTGGGTAAAGCGTTTAAAATTTGTACATTAGTGCATATTTACTCTGATACACTTGTATTTTTAAAAAGTAATATGTAAACACATAGGTGTCAAACATATAACCTTCATCCTTTTTTTATGGTCGGTTAAAAAGAAAAACAATTTTAACTATTAAATTGGTTGCACTAATGTTTTAAGCTTAAATCTTTAACCTAACTACAAAAAAAACACATTTAAAAGGTATTTTTATTCTAATCATATTTTCTTTATAATAACTTTTGGTATTTTCAAAAATACAGGTACTTTACTCTTGAGCAAAAATCAAATTTTTTGCCAAAACTCGTATATTACTAATACAATTTGATATTTTCGTAGACACACTGTATACAGCTTGTCTTGGAAAGTTTATTGTCAGATGGGAAACAATGGCAAATGTTTCCAAATTAAGTGTTTTTAAAATGTTTTCCAAGTTTTTGGGTGGGCCGGGGATATAAAATTAAGTAGTTTTTTTATTATTTAATAACCAAGAAAAATGCGATAAAAGCTTAAAAGCTTAAAACAATGTTTTGTTACTTTTTTAATCCAAATAAATTATAAAACTTTTACAAAAGTCAGTGGTGTACATTCCCTAAGCAAAAATCTTTGATAAGGTACCGCTCGAGACGCCACTAAATTAGTGTAAAGTTAATAAAATTTGATAAAAAGCCCTTTATATCTAAAAATAAAATTGCGAAATTTACATAATCCAAATTAAATGAGGAATATTAAAGCTATTAACAAAAACCGTTTTTTTTTTAGTTTTTACACCCTGTATCTGGGAAACAAAGCCTTTACGGGCCCATGTTTGATATAAAAACTACCTGTAAATTTTTACACATTTTTTCCCTACAATTAGATTTATTCCTTATTTGAATACAGTAACCACTTCATCGAGTTGGGAAATTTTCTTTCTGTATTACGTAATGTTTTTTAATGTTTTTATTTTTTTCAAAATAGTTTTTTTAAACCTATAATTGATAAGTCCAATGTTATACATGGACAAACATAAAAAAGTTCCGAATAGGTAAAAATATTCAGGGTGTTCCTTTAAAAAAATGATCAAATTCTGCTAGGGCAAATTTAAGTACCATGTATAAACGAACAATTTGTTTTCTAAAAATTTACATTTATCTATAGTTTATATACCACTTAGAACAAAATCTCTGAACTCCCAAAGTTTTGGGCCTTATGGAAGCCCGATTCACTAATGAAGCACCTTATTAACAACCTAGAGCCGCGATTTAAAACGCCTAGAGATTTTTGTCTGTATGGAATGATCCATAATTATTATTTAATGCCCCCATTTAAATATTTTAAGACTTTGTCATTTAAAGTATTAAGTTGCATGAAAAATCAACAAATAACCGGTTTAAATTCCAAATTATGTTTTATTATTTAGTATTATTTTTGAATACAAATATTTAAAATACGCTTTGAAACATGCGGAAAAATATATTTAATACGCAAAATTTCATTGGTCAAGGTCATTGTTTTAAATAATTATAAATCTTTTACATATATAAACGCTTTTTTTTACTAAATTTTATAGATAATATGTTATATAACAAAATTTATCCGGAAGGTATTTTACAAGGATATTACTTTTACTTAATTAGCCTTAAAACAACCAAATTTGCATTTTACGATTCATATATTATACATTTTTAGTTTTTGTTATCAAATAGTATCATCTTTTAATAGTAGAGGGATTTTTGTACAAAAAAGAATAAGAGAAAATTAAATTTATTATTACACAAAGATGAAACCCTGAGGCTCTCTCTGATGATTATGTCCAATAACTCCACCATGTAATATCATTGTTTGGTGGTCCGTAAAACGGTCTGTTTTACTAACTTTAAAGATTATTTTGGCACATTTGTTACAACAAGACGTGTTTGGTGAAGTAAATATACAAGGTTAACAAACAACCACCATAACATTTACTGCAGAAACAGAAACACAGGTTTATTTCTTGGGTTTTCGGTATAGTGTAAGTTAAACTTCACCAATAATTAGCTGATTTCTAGTATGCGAGTGGTGTAAGAAAACGCCGACAATGAAAAAGTGAAAAAATATAGTGTAAAATGTATGACGTCTTCCCCTCAGGATTGTTACTTTTACTCTTACTTTTAAAAAAATATTGTCATTCATTATTTGGAATCTTTTGAAGGTAAGGCGTTGTATAAAAACCTATTAACTCTAATAAATCCAATTTATCAAAAAACTTATTCCTTTGAAACATGATCAGTTTCACTTTTATCAGCTCAGTAATACTAATGATTTTATCACGTGACTAATGTCATTTAAAAAATGATAAACATTTAGAATGAAGTTAGCCACATAAGTTTTAAAAGAATGATAATTATCAGTTTGGTCATTAATGAAGTTTCGAAAGAATAGGTCTAAAATCTCATAACTTCACATTTATAATTTCCAGCTTTTCAAATGCAAAATATGTAAATCACGACAAATTCCACTTTTCACACCTCCGAGCAACGAGGTGTAAGCATAGATCAACCTACATTTAGATCCACAGTGGCAAGAAGCATTCTTCGGATTTTTACGACCTCGCGCAGTAAACAAATCGAGGGTGGACGAACATGCGCATTTAAAAGCCTTGGCAAAATACAAACACCGGCACCCCGTGCCCTCCGTCCGCGGTCTGACGTGACGCTCATTAGCTACCGTACTTCGCGTCACCTCGATTTGCTTGCGCACAAACCCATTTTTTCGCCCATGAAATGTAACTTTTGTTTCGCGCAGGTGATAACATTGGCCACCCATCGAGATGAGTAGGTGTAAGTTAATTTACACCAGTGTACACCAATTTTACAAAGAAACATAAAAGTGTAATGCATTTTGCACGGTTTATTGGCAAAGGAATGTAAATGTGTAAAAAGTGTACCTATACCAGTGTACACTTTTGTTAGCATATAAAAAGGCCCATTATAAACCGTCACTTAAGTAGTTTCTGCACTTAACTTATTTATTTGCGGTAAAAAATTAAACACACACGCATGATAGATGACTAATTTTTACACAAAAACGTGAGTTTACATAATACAATTAAAAACCGACAACCTTCGAGTGTTTATTTTAAAAGTTTAATATTGGGTAAAATTTATAATATAGGTAATTTCATTTAGTTATAAAAAAAGTGTCCAGTAACTCAACCGAAAAACTGTATGGGGCAATTATATAACAAAAATTATAAAAAACCTTTTTAAACATATCTCCTAAACGTCTTAGTTTTTAAACTATAGGGTGTAAAAAATTTAAAAAAAATTGTTGTTTTATAATAACGTTTACATTGACTCAGATATTTTTAAAAACTGAGGGTCTTTGCACGAGAAGACATTTTTTAGCATACAAGAAAAAAAATATATTTTTTCAGAGTCGTCCATGAGGGTTTAAAATAAATATTTTTATGAAAAAATGGTTCGCCACGGCATTTTCCCAAAATAAAAATTATTTTTAAATCCCCGCTTGGTTTAGAACAAATTTGATCTCTTGACTTTTTGTTTGATTCACGGATTACGCGTAAAAACCATTTTTTGGCATGGTCACTTTGTATTCCTAACACCAAATTCTACAGTACAAAATAACCTTCGTTATTTATTCTTTAAGTAGATGGAAATTTGCCCATGCGGAGAAATGCTATTATGTTTACGCGAAAACCGTACATCAAACAAAAAAAATGTCACGTGATCATAGTAAACGGAGATTTAAAAAGAAATTTTTATTTTAGAAAACTGCAGTGGCGTACCATTTTTTTTAATTTACTTTAAACCCCTCATGGACGACACTGGTAAAAAATATTTTTTTTGTATGCCAAAAAATGACTTCTGGTGCAAAGAGTGCGTTTCCCAAATTTTTAAAAGTATCTGAGTAGGTATAAAAGTTATAATAAAAAGCAATATAATTAACACCCCGTGATTCAAAAACTAAGACGTTTAGGATAATATGAAGTTTTTTCCTTATTTTCATTGTAGAATCACCCCTTAAGTTTGTCGGTTGAGTTAACGCTTTAAGAAACCTATACCGGATCAGCTAAATAACATAACACATAGGCGATGCGAGGAAAAGAGAGAGTCTAACGTGAATACCCGCATGTAAATTATTTGAATTGGATAAGTCAGATATATCCTTTGTTGTTGCTTTATTGGCCGATATACCAATACCTATTTTCTTAACCAGTATACTTCGTTGAAATTTTTTTACAGATACGCACATCTCTCTAAAATATTAAATTTGACGGATGAATTTTAATTTTTGACGAATAAATTTTAATTTTTCAAAGGATATAATTGTATACACGTGCACTCAATAAATGATTTAAAAAAAAACGATATTGTTTTTATTGCAACCCCTTAAAATATTTTTTAATTTTTACCTAATTTTGTAGGTTGTCATATCTACTTGTTTTACTAAAAAAATTAACTAACCGCATTCTTAGCTTAGCTTACCTTTTAAACATCTCTTCGTCATAATAAATTGGTAAATCTGGATTATTAAAAGAGTTTACAGAGTCATCACAAGCTAAACATGATCCTTTATTCATTAGGTTGTCAACAAACTCTTTGGCACTAAAGCCTAAAAAAATAGTTTTTAAAATAATTTGTATGTATAGAGTGTTTCTACGTAATTTAACGGCATATTTAACATTTTTGATTTATTTATTTTATAAAAAAATAGTTTTATAGAAATCGTCCCAAAATATGTGGCCAATCTGTCGGACTCATAAAGAACAAATAAAAATAATATGACACTCCTTTATTTTTTCCCTAATTAACTTTTATGGTACTTCATAAAATAGTATGCTTGTTAAACTTGTAAAACATTTTCTTTTATTAGTTTGCCTGGGGTAAAAGAATAAAAAAGAGTTTTTGATAGCTTAAAATTTTAATTAAAAAAGGTACCCACCTATGTTTGATATAAATAAATTAAAGCGTTTTCGACAAAAAAATAAGTTTTTGTTTAGTGGGGGCATCTAAAAACATTAGGTTATTCTGTTGCAAATAGTCCTAAAACTTATCAGAAAAAATATTTTTAATTTTCACGATACTAAAATATAATATTGCTGTACTCTGGAGTGCCCCATATTCTTCGATAATTAAAGCTCATATTAAACAAAATTACCTTTTTTCAGCTCAGAGTTTAAACTATAATAATTTATATTAAATTTAAAATTGCTTTATTTATTTCTTTATTATACAGGGTCTAAAAATATTCAGTACTAATGTGTAAGGGTTAGTTTGCCCCTGGCGACGTAATGAAAGCAAATTTTTTTAAGGACACCATTTTAAGAAGTCCTTACTAGTATTTATCACTAAAATATTTTTCATACCAAGTATTATAAAAGTTATTAAAAAAACGATTTTCTGAAGCGTCGTTAAGGGCACATATCTATATAAAGAGAGGCTGGAACACCCTGTATAAGTAGTTCTGCACCATTTAAAACATAAAAGGCAACCTCACATATCAAATTGGATCAGTAATCTACAAGGTTTGGCAAAAAACATGGGCGTAGCTAACTAAGTACCAGCAGAGGGTGATGTGGTGTTTTTTACTGTTTAATATTTTAGATGTTAGCAATACAAAATAGCTAAGCCGAGAACTACTGGTTTGTATGTATCTACGACAAAACCGTGCATCCTTTAAAAAAAAGTAAATAGATCCAATTTGTTTCAAACTAAACGGGAATTTAAAAAGTATTTTTATTTTAGAAAACGGTAGTGGCGTACCACTTATTTCTTAAAAATATTTACCTTGAACCCCTTATAGATGTCACTGATTTTTTTATGGACAAAATTTACTTTCAATTTTAAAAATGCCTGAATTGGTTTAAAAGTTACTATTAAAAAACAACATATATTTTTTTTTATTTTTAACACCTCGTAGTTTTAAAACTAAGACATTGTATTGTATATTCACCCTTATAAATTTGTCGGTTGAGTTACTAGACACCCTGTATAGAACACTTCTAAATAAACCCTTAATTACCTTTTCCAAATAAATAATAAATATTTGGCCATAAAATATAACAGTACTATATCCCATAAGTAGCTAGGTTAAAATTAAAGAGTAGGCTACTTTTTACATATGTATATGATTTAAGGTCTGGCCACACATAACCGTACCAAGGCCGCACCGAGTCCGAATTTACAATGATAGAGGAAAGTAGGACAGATTAATTCGGAAAAATTTAAAAGCACTTTACATGCCCTAAAAAATAGTTTTTATCAATTTGAGCCTATTGTTGTATGTATGTACATGGTAATTCTTACCCTATACGCATAAACTTGGGAAATTATTGCTAAGGGCAAATAATGACCAATAACGAAAAACAGCTGATAATATATTCTTAGTTAGGAAGATTTTTTTCTTTGGACAATCCACGAAGGCTGAAAGCCTAAATAGTAACGTACCGTGGGTGTCTTAGATAGTTAATTATTTTGAATAAAACAAGAATTTCAATTCTGAAGACGAATATTGACTGATAATGGAAATTAAAGGTAGTTAAGTACTATTTTTGTATCTGAATTAATTTGGTATAATAATTTTAGGCCATATCACACAATTTACTCCAATCACGAAAAATACACTCACAACAATCACGACTAATAGAAGAGTACAACTTTACTGGCATACAAAACATAACCCTCTGGAAAATCTAGCGCAATCATATTCACGTTTTTCCTCAAAAAGGGAACACAACCCACCTAACCCGGTATAGTATTTAGGCATCAATTTTATTTCTAGGTTTTAAGCCGCGTATACATGTGAGCACGATTTTGAATGAGCTTAACCCGAACCAGCTGATCTTTTGTTCGGGATGAAAACTTAAATCGGTACGGGCAAGAATGAGCACCGAATTCGCGACCGCTCCAGCTATTCGAATCTACCCGTTTAAAACTGGCAGATATGCAACTAGCCAGTACGAGTTTTATACAATTTATAAAGAAAAGCAAGCACAAAAAGAGGCGCCGTTGGACATTGCCGTTATTGTAATGAGGAGCGGAGAACCAGAGGTCAAATTTCCTTCTTAATTCATCTATGTTAACTTGACTTTCATTAGCCCGCCACGCATTTTCTTTTTTGATGTTGTTATAATATTAATGGCGAGGATTCCACAATATTTTCCATTTTTGGTAATAACCGATAATTTCTGAACACTTTTCCTGTGTCCAGTCCATATTCAACAGTCTCATTTTCAAGCAGAAATACTATGTATTTTTGTTTGCAATTTCTATGAAGGCGTATTTTTGTCTACCGCAAAACATTGTCCACATTGAGCACGAATTCTTTTTGATAAGTCGCGTATACAATTGAGCACGAATCCAAATGAGCATAACCCAAACCAGCGGGTACATCCTGTTCGCGACCGCTCCAGTTGTTTGGATTTACCCGTTTAAAAATGGCAAAAATGTATTTATAAAGCAATGGCTATGAACGATTTTTTTCAGGTCCGAACACGTCTATACCGCCAAAATACCATCCACATTGATCACAAATTTCCTTTGATGGACCAACAGCGCGGGATCGGTCTGAGCGTATTCGCCAATACAAAGAATGCACGTTCAGTTCGCTCCGAATTCCAGTGCACATCAAAATGCTCGTTCCATTCGCATCAGAACTCAATCAGATTCGTGCTCGGAAGTTGGGGACATTAAAGATATGCACAGTATGTTAAGA
Organism: Listronotus bonariensis; assembly: GCA_014170235.1. Lineage (NCBI taxonomy): Eukaryota > Metazoa > Arthropoda > Insecta > Coleoptera > Curculionidae > Listronotus > Listronotus bonariensis. The sequence continues at coordinate 92,119 of JACEGR010002005.1, forward strand.
AAATCCTTGGGTAATAAAGACTGTTTTTAAACTGGGGGTATAGGTCATTTACTTAATTATATAAAAACAATGTCTTGCTTTATCTTTTACATTATTTTATTTGCCCAATCGATACCGCGTAATCTCAATTTTTTAATGCTAAAATTGCTTAAAAAACATACCTTTACCACTACGCCAAAAAGACATAATATATCTACAGGGTGTCTCTCAAAGGTCTGTACAAAATGCTACCACAAATTCCTTGGACCAAAATACGACGATCTGACCCAAATTACCTTTGTCGAAAAATTGATCGTTTCCAAGATACGAGGCCTCAAAGTTTTTATTTTATTTTAGTTATTTTTAAGTATTTTATTCGTTATAAAACATTTTTTTACAAAATTTAGTATTGGGAGGTTTTTAAGGGTAAGGAAGGTTAAAATATGCTAATGTTTTTGTTGTAAAATGTAGAGGGAGCCACCTGCAGTCTATTGCTTAGGTTTAAAGTCTCAGAATTAGTGGTAGTATTCATACAAACCTTTGGACACTACCAGGTGGCCTAGATAAAGCGGTAATAAATGCAATGGAAAACTTTTGTATGAAATAAAATGTTTAATCTGAAATACTTTAAGAACGCTTGCTTGTAGCGATATTTATCCAGTATACCTTTTTGGTTCAAAAAATATGGGAGAATAAAAATTCTTTAGTAAAATTTTAATATACCGAGGCCAAAAAACTAATGACACTTTGAACCTAAACCATAGACTGCATGTGGCTCCCTCTACATATTACAACAAAAAAATAGCATATTTCGATTCCCCACCCTAAAAATCCCCTAATACTGAATTTTGTGAAAAATGTTTATAAATATAAACGAGTAAAATATTTAAAAATAACTGAATTAAAATAAAAATTTTGACACCCTGTATCTTGCAAACGATAAAAGGTAAATTGGATTAGATCGTCGTATTTTGGTCTAAGGAATTTGTGGTAGTATTTTGTACAGACCTTTTAGAGACACCCTGTATAATTTTTTTTTTTGTTTTCCGCTTAAATTATAATTTTGAAGGTTAGATTATTTAAATTGTAAATAGTTTTTGGTTTTACGAGTTTTCTAAGCTATAACTTTGATGGACAATAAAATGTCTTTATGGATGTAATAAAGATTTTATTTAATGGATATACGCTTCTCTTCTTATTACTAAAGAAATATAGTAAATCGTTGTTTAACTAAAAACGGATATTTTAGAAAGCAAATTATTATTAGTCCTTGTGAGTAAATAGTCATAACTGCTAAGAAAAGTTCTTAAGTCGTACATCAAATACAAAAAGTCTTTTTTTAAATTTGGAACACTAACGTAGAATAATCATTTCGGACAATAAACTTTAATGATAAGCCAATTTATAGACATGCGGAATAGCAGATGGTCCTGTAGCATCTAGAAATGTTAGCGTTCTGTAACGGCAAAATTAATTTTTTTATCCAGAAGTTTGTAAATACGTTCAGCCCCGGATCTAGGGGGCGGGCTAGCCGGGGTGTCTGTCCCGGGCGCCACCTTCTAGGGGCGGCAAATTTAGGCATAGCAGAAATGTACAGGGTATACCAAACTCGTCGATGACCATTGGGAAGTTAAAAACTGTAGGAGATACAAAGTCAATTGAATTAGGCTAAAGTTGCGTAATTAGAAGCCAGTTTGTCATCGTTTTGTCTTCTAGCCATTATCAAATTTATTTTTAAATTACGAACTGGACTTTTTGTAATATTGATAAGAACGCATCATTGTAAGACTACACATGTATTATACTTCAACTAGAACTGCTATTATTTGTTATTATTATTTATAATATTAATATTTATTTAAATATTTTGAATAATTTTTTTATAATTTCGATTAAGCGCCTAATAGACACGCACATACATATTGCGCCTTGTAAGATTTGGACAAAACAATTTCTTTATTTACAAAATTTTAAATTTAAAAAGACACGTCAGTAAACTTTAAAATCCTAGGCTTTAAAACATCATTTAATTGTCATAAATTTTCTAATTTTTTAAAGAGGTCCTTAAAGAGTCTTTTATTACGCAATTTTATCCCATTTTTACTGACTTTGTACCTCTTATACGGTTTCTTAAATCTCAATAGTCAGTCACCTTCGAATTTACGAAAACGTATACATCACTCAGCCTAAAGTACTATACTAGGTCAGTCAACGAGACAAAAAAGAGTAGTTGTCAAATACTTGTCTAACCCAAATTTTAACAAGTTAACACAAATTTCAAAACGTTAAAAGATAACAAAAAAAAATAAATAGCCGCGACCAGTCTTGCAACAATTCCCGTACCGCTCCACGCCGCATACCCACTACACGGAATTCACGTCGTTTCAAGGGCTTAGCGAATGATTCGCCAGTGATTTTGGGCTTGTCGGTTTTTCGCATCAAAGGAGTTTGGCGAATTTTTGCAAGACTGGACGCAGCTTAACAGGGAAAGAAATCAGCAAAGCTGAAGTTTCTACGACCAATAGTTTCTGGGTTAGTAATTGTTGAATAGTAAAAAAACGAAAAAAGGCAATACTTATTATTGAATTAATTGAATTAAAAATTTAAACATATTTATTAGACATAAAAGCAAGGCTTAATTTAAGGGGAGCGGCAGGGGCCAATTTTTGCCCCACCTTAAAAAAATTAAGATCCTGAATACCTTAAATTTACTATCTGTAGTCTAAGATAGATAAACCCCTACAAAAGGAACAATAAAAAATTTAAACTCTGTATCATTTCGGGTTAGACAAAAATTTAGTTAAGTTACAGTTTGACATGCTTAGTAATTTTGTTCAAGGATGTAATAGTAATTTGTAAACGGCCCTCGTATTATTATAATATTTGTTTAACGTTACACCAATAGGTGGCGCTAGTACAGCTTTGTCGTACGAACAACGTACGGCAGAGAGAAAACAATAGGTTTAGTACCTTTCTCTCTTACGATACTGGCTTAGCTTTTATGGGACCACCTTGGAAGTGCACACTTTTAAATAAAAAAAAAATTTAAAATCGGTCTACAATTGACGAAGTAATCGCATAACATACACAAAAAAACATGAATTGATAACTTCCTTCTCTTTAAAGTCGGTTAAAAAACAAATAAGTTATTGTAGCCACTTTTAGGAAACGCTTGCTAAATATTGTAAAAAATTTCTAAATTTTGTTTTAAAATAAATTATTTTTAGTTTTGATAGATAAACTTTTATGGAAAACAAGTGTTTCACAGAAATTATTAAAAAATACCTAAATATTTTGGTTTAAAAGACTCTACCTTCTTAGGCCATTATATTATCACTTTCTTTTTAAAGGAAAGTGCTGTAAATTTCTAAATATAATAACCATAATAAGTTTAATTAAATACCCTATGCACTTTTTAGGATTAATAAATATTAAAATTGGATACTTTTATTTATTTTGTTTCTTAGAGTTTAAGATACTGTTTTCTCAACGTAAATAAATTATCTGGTCAAGTGGTATAGTGCTGACTAGAAAAACCCTGTTATAAATGATATCTAAGCTTTCCGTAACACTGGCCTCCTACAAATTTTCTTTAGGGGGCAAAATGTGATATACTCGCCATAACCTATTTAAAAAATAGATCTGCATTTTCTTAGACCATACTAAATATTTAAAAATTAACATACAACATTAGCAGTCAAAAATATATAATGTAGTTTTATTATTTTTTACATTGAAAATATTAAGGGATAAAAATACCAAAATAAGTATAGTGTGTCTACGTAAGTTGGCATCATATGGGACACTTTTTATTTTTCAAAAAATAGTTATAAAAAGTTCTGCATGATCCAAAACCTAAAAGACAATCATCAGATATTAAATTGTATCAGTCATTTACGATGTTTGGCCAAAAATGTCATTCGTGCTCAACAGTAAAGTAACTGTACTTTTACTAACATCAAGAATTTTAATAAAGAAAGGATGTTTAAAATTAAAAATTGCTATTAAATATGTAATTTTTGTTATTTTCAATATAACTCTAAACATTTTTTTTCCATAATATTTTTTATGTTTTTTCTCTCAAATTTTAATAATTTTGCTCATCAAAGGTACAATTAGGGAGGAACTGGGGAAGGAAGTTTAGCTCTCCCGAGATGCGATTAGCTCCCCCAAATTTAAAATGAATTTAAAATATTTTTGACCTACATCCATTAGAAACTGGGGATTAGACCACCCTCCAAACAAACCGCATTCTAGTTGCGCCACTGTTACTCGTAGGGGAGGTCCGGGAAGCGCCGCCCAGCGGGTAACGGCGGCGTGTCATAATTTCTAAACGCACGCACCCTCTAGTCGGTCCGATATCTTTACTTAATACAAACAATAAAGCCATAATTCTAACTTAGCTGATTTGCGCTCTGCAAAACCGCTAATCCTTGAATCGTCAAAAAACGTTTTGGAGGCACCTTACTACGATAAACAAGTATTAATTTGCATCATTAATACATCAAAATGCGGCTTAATTGTATTTCATTATACATTATTAAAATATTAAGTTTTGTAAGATTTTTCAAAAAATTCCAATTTGAAAAAAAAGGGGTTTTCGGGTTAGACCGCCTAGAGAAAATTGCTCGGGCCAAGGTGGCGCCAAACTATTTATTTGTCATTTAGCTGTGTAGATATTTAAAATTTTGTTTAAAATACCAAAAATGTAATTTATCTATATATTTATAAAAAAATATGATAAAAACATTTTAGTTATGTTGGGTTTACCTTTTATAGTATTATGAACATAATTTTATTATTTAGATGAATCTAAATGTCTAGGACTAATAGTAAATATAAGATATCAAGTTATATAGTTTAATTTAATTGAAAATGTTTTATTTTATAGTAAAAATATCTTAATTGGTGGGCGGCCTTGTCCACCCTAGGTTTGCGGGGTTATCTAACCTATAGGGTATCTCCGGCCATTAGTAGGAGTATTAAAATCGTAAAGTTTTTTTACTGAAAACATTCACTTATAAAAGCATACCTTAATATAAACAATAGAATAAAGCAATTAACGCTGTTTTTATTAAATACCTATAATTATGTTTCTAACACTTTACAATACTCAAATTTGCTAGGGTGGGCGGTGTTACCTGGACCTCTCCCACATACAAAATTCTAATTTAAAAAATATATCTAGGTATATCTTATTTTATACTGGACTAATATTTTGGTATGCGTTAAAATCGTTAAATAATTATATGATTATTCAAACCTTGAAAAAGTCGTGGAACTAATGTGCTAATAAAATAGTTATTAGCTATGACAGAATCTTCGAATCGAACTTGGGTTTTATATATAAATATGTAAGAATACTTCCACCTTAAAGTAGCTATTTAACATTTGATATTTTTGATTTACAATAATATACGACGTAAATAAAGAATGATGTTGTGTCTTTGCTTTTAACAAAAAAATAGGCTATGAGGGACTTGGTATTTTTGACGATCTTGGGGCTTGTTGGGTCAGATTGTAAGGATTTTTTTTTATTTTGGTAATAAAATTTATCCGCCTCATATTTAAAGATTTAAGAAGTTTTGAGCATAAAATATGTTTATAGAAACTTTTTGGTTTTTCTCCAAGAAGGCCATATGTACGTTAGATTTTCCGCAATATAAAAAACACTATGTGTTTGTAATCTATGTAGCATCATAAACACAATAACCCATTATAATATTTTTAAACATATTTTGATTGATAAGCAATCAAAGAAGAAGAAATAACCCTATTTTAATATTAATAAATGCAGTGCAATACTATTTTATTGCAAAAGTAAAATAATATTCTTAAATGAACATAAAGGTGCTGAGTATTGAACAAATATTTTTTGCCGCTGAACACGAATCTGAAGTCATAACTAGAGGTCAAACTGCAAAAACGAAATGCAGGGGCCAAGGAAGAATTCTCATTTTAAAGGACCTTTAATAGTAGTAATTTACCGCCACTTTATTTTTGAAAATCAGCCCAGCCGTTCCAGTCTTACAACTACATATGTATTTGAAATTTGTTTAAGTACTATACAAACAGTGCGGTTTTAATGGTATTGGCTTGTAAGTCTGGAATTTTAAGCAAAGTGGTGTTAAATTGAGTGTCAAATCCCCTTTTAATAATAAAAAAATTGCTAGTGCCACCTTGGCCCCGCAATTTGGTTTTTTTTGCAGTTTGACCTCTACTTTGGACTTCAGATTCGTGTTCAGCAGCAAAAAATATGTCAGAAAATCTTTGTCCGATACCCAGAACATACCACTCTTTTTATTTTGTGGACCTGTGAATCATATTATACAAAGACAACTGGTTTTCTTTTTTTTTTACTTTGCCAAAATAGAAATATAGAGCTTTATATGTGGTCCTTTTTATAATACAGAAAAGTGCCTTGCCATTTTATTTCTTCTTCTCAAGTTCAAAGGTTAACTACAATCAGTAGAACAAAAAGTGTCTATTGTTTTTTATAGCTGATAATATGGAGGGTTTGTATTTAAGAAAAAAATAATATTTATGCATGTACTATTTTTATTTATAAAAATATGTCTTTTTAAAATTTGTCTTGCAACAAGCTTCAAAGCAAAAAAGTTTAAGATTTGATATGGACTTTCAAAAATAAGTCGAAAACCATATTTCTGTTTTTGGGCTCATTTTACTTATAGTATAAGAGCTAGTGAACCCTTCAAGTAACGTTAGACCTGTAAGGCTGGAAATTATATATTATAGTGATGAGTCATAACATGCTAAGTAATGAAAATCATCACCTGACAGGCATCAGCCGTGCACATCATCACCCTGTATATTTTGCAAGTTAAAAATAATAAAAACAAAAACTTGGAGCTATAAGCCTCAATTTTTTTAGGATATAGTTCATACATAGTAAGGATTGAAAAAAATTGACAGGCGTTTGCGCTAGCACAAGTATCTTTCAGGCAAACTGAAAGGTGTGGATGATTTGGATGGCCATATTTCCATACCGTAGGAGATAGCCATATCAAAGGTTGTATTTTTAAAGATCTTTTTAACGGTGATACTAGTGATAGTATACAGAGTGGAGAAAAAGTTTTTTTAGTGAGGCACCCTGTATATTATATTACCATTAAAAAGATCTTAAAAGAACTTTAAGAAAATACCACATTTATTATTTCTGGTATATCTCTTATATTTTTGAAAATATGGTCATCCAAATCAGCCACACCTTCCAGTTCGCCTGGCAGGTACTTGTGCTCATCGAAAACGCCAGTCAATTTTCTTTTCAAGCCCTACTATAATTGAACTAAATCCTTTAAAAAATTCAAGCTTCCGGTTCCAAGTTTTTTCTTTTTATTATTTTTAAAACTTTCAAACATATACTATGGGACTATTATGGAAGAGTAAACAAATATTTTTGTATATGCAACTTTCTATGAAATTTAATTTTTAGTTACGAGAGGTCCCGAAAACACAAGAAACATGTAAAAAAATTTAAAAACACTTAATTTACGGAAATTTATTAAATTAGATGTTATAGTTTTTAACTTAGTATTTGTTAATGTTGTCACGTAATTAAAAGTAAAAATATAAAAAAGGTATTTTCAAATAAAAATTTAAATACGTTTATTAGGTGATTTAGGAATATGCAATCCAAGAGGTTTTTTATCTTGAAAACTAAGAAAGATACAAAAAATAATAAAAGGCAAAAAACATGCATCTTAATTTTCCCACTTTGAAGAAAATACAGAAGTTGTATTAAAGTCAGTGGTGTACATTTTTTTGTTAGAAATATTTGCGCTCGAGACGCCACTGGACTTAAGAAATTTAATGAATTCAGAGCTTAATAAGCTCCTTAGTGCTACAAATATCAATACCAAATTTTATTAAAAGTGAATGAGAAATATTTACGATATTTATAAAAACCAAGTTAAAAAAAAGTTGAAGTATCCTAAGAACCATGCAATTTTAGACCTATATTTATATAAACTTTTTTCATTAAATTAGCTTATAAATAACCTCTTAAATTTTTACCGCAACCCTGTATATTTTTTTAGTAAATTGACTGCTATTTTTTTAATTACCCTATAAAATAATGTTACAGGATTACTTTATGCATATGCAGAGCAAGGTACCCTACTAAATTATATATACAATAACAGAAATATGTTAGTGCAATAAGACTGATATGATTTTTGTCCCAAAATTCCTATCTCTCAACGCACTGTGCGACGTCTAGTAGAGTGGACCTCAAGGTAACGTAAGGTACAGTGGCGTAGCCAGGGTTTAGGGGCGGGAGGGGCGAAGTCCTTTTGGAGTTCCTATTTTTGAATATGGAGTTTTGCTTTTAGTAACCGTTTATAAAGTTTCCAATTTTAACGACGCCCCTGCGCAGAGTATAAGCTTTTCTTATCGCTTTTTTCTTAAAACCTGACTTTTTTTGGAAGAGGCATTATGTTACCGCAGAAAAATATTTTTTTATTTTTTAGGAATTATTCGTTTTTGTATTAATAAAATACAAAAACCAAAAGAAAAAATGAAACTTTCTGTCAAAACTAAACAATATTAAATTCAAAACTACAACTATCCACATTAAAAACGTTTTATTTTGACATTTCTTTATGATATTTACTCTATCAATATGCCATTGTAATTTAAGTTTTTTTTAAAAAAAAGCCAATGTTAAGTTTTCAATATTGTTACAGACTTTCAAAAATGTGTTTAGATTCTAGAATTTTAGAGAGTTAGGATCATTTAATTTTGTTTTTTAATTTATTTAAATAATTTACCTTAATTTTTCCAAGTTCTTTCATCACTTTCGAAGGTTTCCGAAAACGCCCGAATTATCCATTAAGAACTTTTATGCTATCCTGTACTATGGAATTTTCACGATATTTCTCGAAGATTCTAGATCATTCTTTACTCTTCCACCATACTATAAAAGGGCGACGGGAAACCTCCGATCAGTTAGTATAGATTCGACTTTTGTGCTGTAAACTTCGAGACATTGACAAGTGAAGATTTTGTCGTTGTAACCATAGTTACGTTGGATTGTTAATAAAGGTATAAAAATGAAGACACGTGTTTTTATACGAGGTGTTCCGGAACAATATGGTCAGGATATTCAAAAACTCTAATAAATCTTCAGTGTGGGCCAAATTAAACTTTCACACTCTTTAACTAATGATAACTTTTTATCTGTTGTGCCTATCTTTTTTATTTTTACAGGGCTAATAGGTAGATATATTATCTCTAGGTTTGTCAATTTTGGTCGAATAAAGTTAGTTAGGACCGGACTTACTGGTCTTTTTCCAAAATGATGCATTTAACTTCGTTGCAAAATAAATCGAATTTACCTATAATACCTTTAATTTTAATTATTACGTTTAATTTTAATTATTTACTGTTAAGTTGTGTCAGCATCAACTCAGAAACCATGGTAATCTCACATTTTTGATTTTCAAAGCACACTAAAGAAAGTTCCCTGTTAAAATCGAGAGAAATGCATGCTTTTTGAGGCGCATCATTTATCAAAACTAATCATAATTCCGAATCCTCTCAATTATTGACAGATTCGCGTTTAATGAATCATTTCCCATAGTTTCTCTATAAGAAAAACGTATTAGCTCAATTGTAGCTAAATCCCATTTCTTTTTCAACGAGGTTAAATGCATCATTTTGGGAAAAGTCCCGTAAGTCCGGTCCTGAGTGAATCTACTCGACCAAAATTGACAAACTTAAAGAAAACATATCTACCTATTAGCCCTGTAAAAATAAAAAAGGTAGACTCAACAGATAAAAAGTTATTGTTACTTAAAAGTGTGAAAGTTAAATTTTGGCCCACCTATGTATGGCTAACTCGAGGCTAACTCTATATATTTTTGTAATATGTTCATAAATATCGTTGTATTTTGCGTAGTATTTGAAGGTTCTAGAGGCATTACTTTTTTGTAAATTAGGAAAAAAAAATTTGACATTGGCACTCTGTTAGGAATGACATTGGTGGTTTTTGCAAAACAGCTTTTAATTCTTTAAATAAATAAAGAATTTAAACTTGTGATCTATAAAACCTGCAGCATTTTTGCCTGTTGACAAACGTGAGACGACAAAATAAGCACTAAAAAACAAAACTTATTTTATTAGGGGCTTTTGCAGGACTTTATAATTGTGATGGTATAATATTAATACCCATTGTTTGCTTCTATAAAAGTATATAAAAATTAAATAGAAGATTTTTTTAGAAAATATTATTTCGTTGGCAGAGGGGTGCCAAGTCAAGGGGGCGGGAGGGGCGACCGCCACCTTTGCCCCCTGTAGCTACGCCACTGGTAAGGTATAGGAAGTAACTCGAACGTATGGTGAGAATTGACCTGAATGCAGTAGTTTTTGTTAGGTTTGTGCCCTAAATTAAGGTTTAATTATTTTATTTTGTTTGCAAATATAGGGAGCATATTTTTGGTTTGTCATTTATAAATTATATGTTATCTACTTTTGGACATCTAACCAGTTCCCATATCGTTACCTTCAAAAATGTATTTTCAGCCTACTACCGTTTGTAACAGGGCCGTACGCAGAATATTCTCCCCCCTCTGCGTAAGGCTCTGGTTTGTAATACATCTTCAAGGAAAAGTAACATATATAATTTTTTTAATCAATTAGCAAGTTTTGTTTTTACGTTAAGTGCTAAATATATAAAATAACACCGAACGGTAATTAAAAACCTAATTATATGCAGCAGTAGCGTGCATGCAATAAAAGCATAAAAGCATTAAGCCAACGATTTAGCATACTATACTGCATAAGTCATCTCACAACACATAATAGACAGATAAAGAAACAAGGCCAGGGACGTAAACGTATCCGTATCAAATGACAGCTGCGCATAAACATTATAGATTTATACTCGTCTTAGAGAGATACATCTGACGCAACACTACGGGTTTCTACGTACGTTCAAAACGCAACCTAACGGGCCGAACATTACAACGTATTGAACCGAAGAAACATGATTGGATACCGATAGTAAATAGTATTAATGTTTTGATGTTACTAAATAAACAAATAAATGAGGTTATACATGTTATGAAGGTTATTGTCAATTATCTTTCAAGTTGATCTTTAACAACACCGTTTACAAAAATTCCAAAAAGATGTAAGGTGACGTTATCAGTCGTCTACGTCTCTCGTCCTGCTTTAACTCTATTTAAACCGTATGGAGTAAGCACACCGTAACGTAAGTTTCTGCGTTTACGTCGATCAGATACGTCAACGTCTTCGGTCGCCAAGACCAAAGATATTGACGTATGTGACCAACGTAACGCAGAAAGATACGTTACTTTCTGCCTCTTTCATATGATTCAAATAGAGTTAAAGCAATGCGACAGACGCAGAATGCTTGGCTTTACTTTTTTAAACTTACTGTTAAGTGGTATTAGCTGGATATCACAGAACATCAATCGCCAACTTAATTTTTGTATTTAAACACCGAACAAATGCACTTGATCTCCTTAATAAAGTTCCCCTTATTTTTAAATTAAAACATCAAAACAAACATCGCACTGTGTCCCTTTGGGTTTGATATGCTGGAAGGTTCTGCTTGATAGGTTGCGTTTTGTACGTACGTGGAAACATGTAGCGATGCGTTGGACGCAACTCTTTACGTTAAAAAAAAGATAATGCGCATATGCAGTTCCGATTTGATACGGATATGTTTACGTCCATAGCCTTCTTAAAGTGTCTAATAATATCGAGGGTTTCCTGCCAGAAAGGCGTTTCCACATAATTTGGGATTTTATTTAATAATAACTGAGGTAACCCGCAGTTGCAACCAAAATGGGACATGTACAATGTGTAAAATATATAAATAGCTTATTTCTGGATTTTTTACCTTGGCCATATCATACTGTTTATGTTTAAAAAATATATAATTTAAATTTATATAAATAGATAATTAAAAGCAATATTGGGTGTACTTTCACAATTTTATCAGATGAAAAATCACATAATTGCTATTTCGTAAACAGGCTTCTTTCTGCATTTGTAGTCTAAGCGGTGCAGTGCGTCCAATTGAACTTGTCCACATTTGAAATGCCTATAACTTTTATTTTTTAACTTAAAAAAAAAGATCTAAAAACCAACATATACAGAAAAAGACTTGATAATTCACTGTACCAGTTAATTTTTTATTCATTTTTAAGTTAACAAATAAAAAGTTATAGGCATTTAAAACGTGAACAAGTTCGATTGAGTAAGTCGAAAAACGAAAAAATCTGACGGTTATTGCAGTAAATGTTTTGACATTTAATGTCAAAGTTTTCAGAATATCCAAGAAAAACATAAAAAATTTGAATTTTAAAACCTAAATAATAGTAAGTTTTTATTTTTATTATATTTATTACATTTGTCTTGACAACGGTGGCAGATTTGCCACCGAAACGTCGATTATTAATTATCTTTTTACTTGTTTAAATTTTTTTGGTTTTTTAGTACTTTTAATTTTATTTTGGCGTGTACCCAAATACATACCATCCATTAAATGAATCCGCCAAACTACAGAACATATCTTCAATGCAAAAATTACATGTTTCAGTGTTTGGACAACGTTGACGGAACAGGGAAAAATGATGTGTTAAACATCTAATAGCCCGACACTCACGGTACCCTGTTATTTAGGCAGTAGCCTAGGATGTCACAAAGATAAAACAAATAGATAAAAATAAATAAAATATCTACTAGTTTGTAGGTTTTAATTGCTATATTTCCAAAAATATAAAAAATAAACATATTTCCGAGACTATGAAAAATTGGATATATCCCATGCAGATTTTTTTAAGGATAATTAAAGTTTTTTTATGATAATAAAATATTTAAAAATCCCATTGTCAATTGTTGTTTCTGGATCTTTTAGCTTAAAGAGCTTTAAAATGCTACTAGTTTGCTAATTTAAACTATTTCATATTTTGAATAATAACGAAGTTACCAATGGCCGATACTTAATTTGGATGACCTTGTATATCCTCCGATATATATATTTTTCCTACGACCACATGTGAAAATAGTAAATAGCACACTGTTTTCATGCATAGAAAATGCCTTATATCACACTAGTGTTGCAAAGCATAATATAAAGCTGACATAGCTGTCATTGTTATTTAAAATAAATTTGGAGTTATCAGGCTGGTAATGGGATTTTACATTGAAAAAGCCATGCAATATTTTTTTAATGAGGACCTTTTTAATTCTTAAATGATAAAAAGCGACTAGGTAGGTGATTTTTGATATGAAAATATTGTTAAACAGTATAATATATCGCAGTAAGGAGAAGTATATATCACCCTAGTGATGCAAAGTTTTCAATTGTTTTCTTATTTTTTCCGTAAAGACAAACAACTTTTATTGTTTTTTTGGTGAATAATTTGTGGTCGTAGGAAAAATAGTGTACATTACTTGTGTGAAAATCACTTTCTTACACGCGTGGGTTTGTCGCACTCGTGTGAAATAAGTCATTTTCCACCCTTGTAATGTAATATACTATTAATGTATTATCATAAATATTATATCGTCTATAGCGTAATTTTGCAACCTAAAATCCTATATATCTAGAAAAGTTAAAAAAAAAAGAATAAATATTTTAATCATCTTTTCCATATTTTAAAATCCTGCAAACCGCATTAAATAACCTTCTATTTATTTTTAATAAAGTATGTTATCAGTTTATCTAGGTTAATTATATTTATTTCATATTTCTTTGTATACAGCTAATTAAAAATAAAAAGCACTTGGTGCAGACTTGCATGATATGTTTTTGACAGATGTTATATTTATTATCCTCAATTACTATTAATTACAGCCCAAAATAACACAATGAGTTTTCTTTTATTATATGTCATTCTACAGAAATCTTTAAAAACAGTTTACAAAACTAGTTCTACCAGTTTAGAGGAATATGTCTACTAATTGGGGTCAATTTTTGACTATGGTGACCTAGAGGAAGGTGTGTAAACGACAACGGGATTATTTTGAAAAAACGGGTTTAAATTACAGCGTATCTATTAGAAAACAATAGAGGGCGCTTATATCAATCGGAATCAAATGAAACCAAGATGAAACAGTGTTGCCAGATATATCAATATGTAGTGGAATTCATCCCATTTCTTTTCACAGATAATATGACGACTTTTGGATTTATGATTTTTAAAGCGTAATTAAAAAGGGCCTCAATCTATTTAAACTAGGTTTACCTGGTTATCACGGTTTTTTTTTTTTGTTATTTTCTTTTCTTTTACTTGGGTATTATTTGTATTTGTAACTTTGACATATTTATTCACTATAATACACCACAACACATAACATTACTTAAATGGTGTATATTTAAAACCTTATAGAAGATAGTAATTATTAAAAATTTCAAGAATTTCTAAGTTTAAAATGTATTTATTTGTATAAAACATAGTAAATAATCCATTTTACATGTTGAGTAGGAATTTACGAAATGTCATTTTGCAACACAGCTTTCATGGGCATCTTTATTAAATTTTCCTACGACCACTTGTGAAAATAGCAAATAGCACACTGATTTCATGCATAGAAAATGCGTTATATCACACTAGTGTTGCAAAGTACTTTACAGCACTAGTGTTGCAAAGATACTCTACAACACTGGTGTGATACATATTATGATGTCATTCTAAAAACTGCTATTGGTTTTGCAAGTGACATATTTATTGTAGTGACAGTAAAAAAAACTTTTTATTTACCTTAAACGGTAGAACCCAAATTAGCGAAAATCATCTTATTTTATATTTATTAAAATTTACGAAAAAATAAAAACATAAACAAAAATAAACATAAACAAAAATAGACATAACCACAAAAAACAACTTTCACTGACTGGCACAGTGTTGTCAGGTAAGTAGATCAAATTAAAAATCTCCCTTCTACCTTTGAGCACGTACTTTATAGAGGCAGCCTTGCCGCTTGACCGTTCGACCTAAAGCGCCAGAGAAAAAAAGCCTATAGATCAAATTCCTTCCTCTCTTTCTTCGTGTACTCAAAAAACTAGTTAAATCTTTTTTTAATCCCTAATTAAACCTAAGGCTAATACACACTTTATGAATCCACTTTCTTTTATCCATTCATAAATAGAATCAGACCCTTCCGACGTTGCCAAATGCTTTCCATATTTTGCATGGTAACTGACGTTTGGTAGTCGTTTTCCTTACTTTTAGGACTTTAGGTTATGCATTTACAATTTTCATATATTTTTCTTAAAAATATGAGGAAAAACTATTATTTTTACTTAATTTTATATGTGATGTTCAGTTTCATTAACTCGTTTTACCAATTTTACCCCACCCAGCACTCCTTTTCACTCCCCGGTCCCGTAAGTTTATTTACTGATATTTTTAAAAAACGGAATATTTTGGATATGCACCACTTACGTTTTATTTAGAAGAGTGTCTAAAATATGTAAGAATTGATAATTTTTAAAAAACACCTATAATACCTAGCAGAAAACCGTATTAAACTATTAGCGTTATTACCTAACAAAACCATACAATTTTTATTAAGTGAGGGCCTTTTAAATTCCAAAATGATAAAAGTTATATAATGCTTCTAGGTAGGTGATTTTCGATGTAAAAATATTGTCAAAACAGTATAATATAGCAGTGAGGAAAAGTATATATCACACTAGTGTTGCAAAGTAAATATCACCCTAGTGTTGCAAAGTTCTCAATTGTTTTTATTTTTCTGAACAGACAAACTTTAATTTATTTATTTTTTGGTGAATAATTTGTGGTCGTAGGAAAAATAGTGTACAGTACTCGTGTGAAAATGACTTTCTTACACTCGTGGGTTTGTCGCACTCGGCTAACGCCTCGTGCTACAATATTCCCACTCGTGTGAAATTAGTCATTTTCCACACTTGTAATGTAATATACTATTTAACTTTTCTAAATTTGACGGGTTATGCTAGGTTAACAACGACGTTCGAAAAATTGTCAAAAGACAATATTTTGATGATTATGTGCATTAAAATGGATCTTTTATTGTATTAAATGTGAAATAAAGTAAATACTGCCTTGCTTCAAACTGCTAAATAGGAAATATTTCTAAAAAAGGAGATATCTATTTTTAAAATTAAACCGGTAAGTATTTAACTGGCAAATTATTTAAATAATTTTTAAGTAGAACTTGATTTTTTTAATTGAAACTTACTTGACTGATCTCAAAGTTATTTTTTACGCCGTTTATTAGTCCAAATTACCGTAAAACTTACGTTTATATTAAATTGGAATTTTTACTCTCTAGTAGATAATTTAAAATTTGACGTTAAAGTAGGGTAACTTCATAGTTTAGAATTGTACCTACTAGGTATATCCTTGACAGATGCATTACACGTGCCTTTGAGGTTATGCATATTAGAGACAGTCTTGCACATGGCTATAAAGTAATAATTACTTTATTCAGATAATACAGTGTGTTTTCGGAAGTTCTTACCAAATAAGAAAATTTTTATTTAACAAGTCGAAAAAAAGTGCCTTCTTCATAAAAAACCTGCTTAATAAGAAAATTCATTTTCACAAAAATATTTGCAGGTTAGATGTACAGCGTGGCCTAAAAAAATTCCAAATTAAAATTTAGAGTATTTTTTAACTAGGGTAGAAAACTTACTAAATGGGTGATTTCCTATGTCATTTTATGAAAACAAAATTCTATAACCATATGTCCGGAGTTGCTTCGTTTCTGAAATACAAGGCGTTAATTATTTTTTAAAAAGTCGGTATTTTATAAATATCTTAAATACGACACATACAACAAAAAAATGTACAAGACTAAAAATTTGTATTCATTAAACAAATACACCAAAATGTTTCTCTGATTCTAATCTGATTTGAACCCAGTTGATTAAGGCTTATTTAATATATTTATAATATATCGATTTTTTTAAAACTTTAACGCTCTGTATTTCAGGCAATTCCGGACTTATGTTTATAAAAACTTTTCTTCATAAAATCACCCTTTAAAGTTTTGTGCCGTAGCTAGGATATACGGTGTATATTAATTTGGTAACACGACTTCTTTAAGCCACCCTGTACATCCAACATACAATTATTTGTATGGAAATGTATTTTCTTATCAAGCAGGACTTTTTTAAAGAGGCATTTTTTTCGTAAAGTAAATAAATAAATAGTTTCTTATTTGGTAAAAACTTTCGAAGGCACGCTGTATATGTAACTAATTTTCATTTACTTTTTTAGATTACCCAACTTTTTGCTGGCTAATTACACTACTACCGAATCCTAAAAACCTTTGTTGGAAACTTTTTATTGAAAAACTCTGTACTGTTAGGTTCATAAATAAAAAATAATATGATTTCCTGAAGTTCAAGAAAAGCGTATATCGGCGTACCTAATGTAGCACTGTACAATACTTTATTCATAACTTTATCCCTTATCTAACCACCTTGACAATTTTTAGTACAGGTGAGCGGATCCTAGCTACGTCCTTGCTTAAAAGTAAATTTTATTATTTACTACATTTAAGCACTGGGCGAGACTTAAATATTTTTTTGTCTAATCGCTACCTGCTAGTGTTCACCGCACTAAAACTCAGTGGAAGGAATCAAGCTTGCACGACGTGTATACTTAGCTTATAGGTTCTACACAAACGTTAAATATTCTTGTTTATTGTTGTATACAAAGCCTTGTGACAATAGCAATTATTTTTTTATGTATAAAGTGAACTGTTTAATGGAAGTCAGGGTTTTTTAAAAGAGTTATTTGTTTTTTTATGTTTAACAAATAAGTATTCGCAACATTGCAAAACTCTACTTTTTATATTTTAATGCAACAAGTCTAACCTTTAGTTTTAAACTCTACTTGTATCTTAAGAGACAAGCAAAATTTTTAAATCAACACTTTAAATACAAAAACTAAACAAAAGTTTAACTTCCAAAAATGTAAACGACAATTTAAAAAATTAAAGATAAAGTAAAAAATTCTATTTTTCTTTTTTTTTTTCATTATTAATGACACAGTTCAAAATTCCTATTCATTTTTTATTATCTAAAATATTTAAGGAATTGATCCTCCTTCAGGGAAATGAGAGCTGAAGCTAAATTAAAATAATAAAACTTTTTTTATTCAACCGAAAAATGCATATAATAAAATTAAAATAATGGTGATCTTGGGAATTTGGGCACCCATTACGTAATTCTTTCAAAATATCATATTTTTGTTAAATACAAACTCATTAAAATTGGGTAGTGTTCTCTATAGCGTCGTATTTAAAAATTATTAAAATTTTCTATTTTACTTTTGTACTATTTTTGTACATATGCAACATAAGCAGCAACCCCAGAAAGATCCCGATTGACCACAGTACCCTCTAGTGACATATTTAGAACTATAATTTAGACAAAAAATCAAGCCCATTTTGAAAGCATGTCGATTACACTCCTTCTTCAAGGTCTCCTTATTTTTGACAAAAAAGTGACATTTTAAACAGGCAACTTTATCTAACTAATGTCATTCTTCATATCCGTAGTAAACTTGGTAAATACGGGCGTAATGTATTCTGATTTTTTTTTCTAGCAATAACCTGAAAATCTGTTTAGACATATGTTATGTAAACAGCGGTATGACGGAAAATTTGAAGAAACTAGGTAAAATCACGAAAAGTGGGGTATAAGTCACAAAATATCAAAAAACTTACTCTTAAAGTTGTTTTAATATTCTGTAATCTAACCCCACTTATCGTGATTTTAACTTGTTTGTTTTTTAATTTCGCGCCATTTCGCTGTTTACCTGACATATGTCAGTAGGTGACGATAGAGGCGATCGCTAGAAAAAAACGGAATTTTCCTTGTAAACAAAATCTCATATGTTGCGAAAATTTTGCCGGTCACTGTATGAAAGTGGCGCTTTCTCCCAGCCTGTCAATTTTGACATGTTTTGGATGTCTTACATTTTTTTTGTCGGAAAAGTTTACCACAATGTTTTACATGCATTTTTTTAAACATGCCGAAAATCCAAAAAGTTACAGACACGAAACCCGCCCAGTGCGATACCCGAAATATGTCAGTTTTAAGCTTTATGTTTTCATGACCCTAACCCTTACCATTTTTTGCACAATGTTTAAAAATGGAATGTAAAACATTGTGCCACAATGATTGTGGTAAACTAGATGGACACAAAAAAAGACGCGTACGCTCAGTCAAACACCCGAAACGTGTCAAAACTGACAGGATGGATTAAAGCGCCGCTTTCAAATACAGGGTGGCCCAATTGTCCGAGGAAGTCCAATATTTCTGTTGTTTAGAGAGATGACAAAAAGTTTTATACAGGATGCTTGGACTTGGACTTTGAAGCAAAAACCTTTTATGGATTAAACGTCTTAACTTTTGAGATACAGAGTGTTAAAATTTCCGAAAAAAAAATATATTTTTTAAATATTCTATTTTGTTTAAATTTATCATTATTATTAATGGCATTAAGGGGGTAATTTATCACTAACTGAATTACATTTCAACAAGTCCAGTGGCGTCTCGAGAGGCAACTAAAGGAATATGTCTAACAAAAAAAAGAGTACGCCACTGACTGTGTAAATGTGTGTAAAATTTTTGTGCTTTCTTTAGATTAAGCAAATAAAAATACAGCTTTATGTCCCTCAATTTTTCGTATCTTGTTAAGTTTAAGAGAAAAAAATAAAACCCACTTAATTGCATATTTTTTAGACCATAAAAGAAGCATGGCGGGATCTTTTTCTTTTAAAAATTAGGTTTTATAATTTTTAATTAGCAATTATGTAACAAAATAATAAATACTTATTTAAATAAGGTTTATATCCAGTATAAAAGTTTTTACTAAAATAAGTGTTTTCGAATTTTTTTGTTTTTTGAAAATGTTAACACCCTGTATCTCAAAAATTAAGACCTTTAGGGCATATGTCCATGTTTTTTTCTTCAAGTGAGTCCAAGCATTACCCCCTTAAATATTAACATGTTGTATAAATGTTTCCTTCGGGTTTTTAAACGCGCATGTCCTAAAAGTATGTTTATGTATGGTGTTTAAAAAATAATATGGCTAAGAAGTTAGTTTTTTTTTATGGTAACTTCCTCCATTTCTGTTTGCAGAATAGCATAAAATACGCATATAACCTTAGACCTTAGAATAGAGCCGGGATAACCCATGCACTGAAGCCACTAATATTATTGTGTCCTGTCTTTTTACGTCTGGGTGATGTCAGTCAACGGTCCTATGTGCGTCAATTTAAGACCACGTCCCTACCCATGGGAATATCGAACCCAAGATCTTTGGACTAGATAAGGTTGCCTCGTAAGCCTTGCAACATGGCGGACCATACGTCAGCATGACTTCACATATGTATTTTGCTTGTTAGTTTTGAATAGTGTATCTCTGTGTTTTAACTTGTAATTTACGTATTTGTGCGATTTATATATATATATATATATATATATATATATATATATATATATATATATTTCGATATTAGCAAAAATACAGGTACTTTACTCTTGAGCAAAAGTTACGTATTTAACCAAACCTTGTAAATGACTGATACATTTTTTTAGATTAACACAAAACTTATAATTAAAAATTACTTTTTTTTCGTAAAATTTTAATTAAAAAAAACATAAATGGCGCCAACGTAAGAAGACACACTATATTGAAACACAACTTTAAAATTCAATAAGTAAACTGATTAGACAAGTAAGAAAAAAACAATTTAAACATTTTTATTTTATTAGCTTAAAGACAAAAACAGACTTTGTACACACTTTACTCATTTAATGAAAAAATAACTCTAGCTTATTATTAGTTGACTTTAGTAAACAATGCATAGAATATTACTAGTAAACCATGCATTGTTTACTAAAGTCAACTTATTATAAGCGAAAACAATTTTTTAGAAAAAATAAAACTTTTAAATGCTGTCAATTTCAGTTTGTTATCCTAACCTATTTATTACTTAACGAATAATGTATTTAAACACAAAGGTACTTAATAATAAATGATTTAACAGGGTAATTCTGGCTAATTTTTAAATACTGTATATCGCACTCTTTCGCCCTTATAATATTATCCGTCTAGACGTCCTTATTTGCTACGTTGGCGCCAAAGAACTAGCGGCTGCAATACATATGTCACGTAATAGACTGCTACGCACTGATTGGCTAGGATTTACAAAGCACCCTTTAGTTTAATGATCTTGTATCGAACCTACCAACTGAATGTGTTCCGGCGCCTTAGTCCTTGCTGGCTATTAGCGTCGATACATTTTGCACTTTGTCCGTCTGTTGTTAAGCTAACCACTAAATTTCTGACCAAACTTACAAATAAGTATTTAACCGCAGCAGGATTCAAACCCACCTCAAGTCGATTGTGCGCCCAACGACCCAGCACACAACAGGCCATTACACGACCGCTCGTTCGGCGGTTTTCATACATAAATACATAAAACCGACTGACGGCGGTTTTGTTCTTATAATTGAGCCAAACCGCCGGCGGTCGTTTAACCAGTGTCTTTATAAAATCGCATTTTTCCCCTTTAAAAAATTGTAACATAAGCTATTGTTATTTTTAAACATAAACCATTTGTTGACCTCTTAAAAATTAACTGCATGGAGATAAAGAATATTATTTAACAATAATAATTTGCTACATCTAAAGTTAAAACATGCGGCAACAAAGGTATGGGACAATTTTTCGCAAGTCGATAATTGCGTTATTTTTGAAAATAACCATAGCTCTAGGTGGCTTTCGCTTGACTGAATGGCTAGTAGACACTGACACTGGTGAGTAAAATCGTTTTGTCCTGTTTGGGACTCTTCGGACGGATAGCTTCAGTTACACTTTTTTAAAGAAAAAAGATAAGATTTTAATACTGGGTGGTTCATTGATAATGACAAAGTTTCTTCCTATCAAAAAGATATTTTTTGTCATTAAATATTTTTAAAACCTTACATTTGTGTTATAGCAATGGCTGAAGAAACTCACCTTATTTTTATTTCTAAAATTGAAAAATTGCCTAATATAGAGGTTTTTCTATTTTAAAAAAAATCACTGAGCATTTTAAATATTGAGATATTGGCCATGCTATAGGAAACGCCCTATATAAGATCTAGTAGATTTTTTTGTGGATTTATTCAGTTTTCTTTAGTGTTTCAGAACACTTACCTAAGTAATGTTAATAACTAATTTGTTTCAGTGGCGCTAGCTTTTTGGTTTTGTAATGGCCAAGGGGAAGGATATTTTCAGGGTGGCCAGAATTTTTTGAAGTGCAAAAAAGATTTACCAATAACAACCTTACATTCTCATTACTTAATCTAGTAAACTGTTTTTAAAGTTTATGTGTTTTTATTTTGTTTTAAAAGGGATTATCTCGCATATACTCGATTTTTCATAGCTTTAATACAAAAATGCTTTGATTTAAAGGGCCAAATCTCTTTTTAATAATTAAGTTATTAAGACAATTAAAAAAATAAAATGTTAGGAAAACGTGAAGCTGTAACTTTATATTAACCGTTGTTTTTTACTGTAAGCAATAAATCCTACGGGGTGATAAAAAAATTGAAAAAATTAATAATTTTTGATCACCCCAGTATAATGTTGCTGTTAAAAGGGAGAAATCTCATTTGTTAATAATTTATATCCTTACCATTTCTGATATTTTTATAATCACAAATTTGACTACTCCTTTCAACAGCACATCATACGAGGACGTGTTTTGGAGTAGTGTACTTTAGTAATTTTTTTTTTTGCATATTAGTCCTTCTTTTATTCTGGAAAAAGCCAAATAATATATTGGTTTATACTAAACTGTTATTTGCTGTCTCACAATAATTTTGAGAACCAACATTGCCACGACTGCCAAATTAACATAGCGTACCATATGTAAAATTTTGTGCTAAGTACAATTCTGTAAACAAAAATGGAGGATATTATTTAAAAAAGTGACTTCTTAACCATAACTTTGTTTAGGACACTTTGTATTCATAAGAATATTTTAAGCAGATGCATGTTTGAAAACCCTACAATTTTTATATGAAACTTTTTGTCATATCTTGTTACACAATAACAATATTTGACTTTCTCGGACAACTGGGCCACCCTGTATGGCGGTGTGAATATTCGTGGTAGACTCGTCAAAAGGAACATCCCTAAAGAGGTTTTAAATTAGCGTCTAGACCCCGTTACATGTCGTTTTTACCCGGAGTTCTATATATGAAGTGGATTTTTTAAATAAAATTCAACGTGCCCGAAGTCACTGTCAGGTTAGTTTTGGTTAACAACGCTTTTTTTTAATTGGCAGCACCCCTAATCATTTTCCGGTTTTCGCAATTTTGTTGACTATGACGTCTTGATGTCATCTGACATGTAACGGGGTGTAGACGCTAGTGTTTTTAATAAGATTATTATTATGAAGTCATTTTATTGCTAGTAGGCACTATTATACTATTACAATCAAATTATTGAAGATATATGTTCTGTATTGGTTTGGCGGATTCATTTAACTGATAGTAGTTATTTGGGTACACGCCAAAAAATTAATTTAAACTGCCGAAAAAGCAAAAAAATTAAAAATTAACTATTATTTAGGTTTAAAATTTTAAAACTTTTACCTTTTTTAGGAGATTATGTCAAAAACTTTGGCAATAAATGTCAAAAATTAGATATCCAAAAGGATAAGCTAAGGGAAATTAAACAGGTCTAGCGGTTTTAAAAGTATTTAAAAGCTAATTTTACTAAAAATGCTAGTTATTATATCGCTTACAAACAGGAGAAAATCAAATTTAGAATATTTAATGGGTTAGTTCTGATTATTTTGGTCTGCAAACAGTGGCGCATTTACCAAAAGGCTGAGTAGGCTGAAGCCTATGGCGGCATTTTTAGGGGGCGGCAGACGTTCTTTAGGGGGCGGCAGATTATGTCTTATGAATAATTTTGGATTTCGAAATAAATTTTAAACCTATAATTACAACAAATGGAAGTGAGGACCTTTTTTACCTTTTTTTTTAAATATGACATTCTATTTAAAAACAGGACAACAAATTAGACTCTCAAAAACTTTTTACTTAGAAAAATGCTACTTTAAGTTGCGATTCTTTTTTAAACAATGGTTGGTATCAGTACTTACTTAAAAATCAAAAATAACTTGTTTTTTTTTCCTAGTGGGCAGTATAAACTAAATTGGTGCGGTAAATTTAAATATATAAATATTCCATTTATTGTCAACTATAGCCTAGAAAATCGAAGGAGAAAATTACCCAACAAAATTTTAACTTTTTTTACACAACTCATTTTATCATAGTTTTATTCCATAAAAAATATAAGTTGTATAACACATCAGGTTTTGTTTTATTATAAGTTTGAAAAAATATATATATAAATATCAATATTTTGTGTCGAGAGTGAAAGAAAAATATTTTAGTTTCTAGCAATAATCCTCCAATATGTTTGGACTGCATTTGCGATGGTATCTTTTTTCCGGGGTTAAAATATATCGATAAAAACGTTACACACAATGCTTATCACTATGTAAGTGCTCATTAATTTAAGGAAAAAAGCAAAGACAATTATAGCTTTACTATAGACACCCAGCGTGGACGGTCCCTTTGCGAAATGTATCAAGCGGGAAATTATACGTACTGTCTAAGTTGTGTACGTATTGTCCCTCGATGGATGTCCGCTTTATATATTTCGTCAAGAGAGCGTCCACGCTGGGTGTCTATAGTAAAAACTAAATCTGTCTTTGGAAAAAGGTTGAAATATTAAAAAATATATTTGAGTTTTTAGGATTTCGGTACTAGTAAAAAGGTCACTCATCAGTTTATGTAATTTTACGTTTATTCTTTTAAAAAATATTTTACCAATTTTTAAAACATTTTTCACAGTATATTAATAATATATATAAATAGGGTATTTTTTAATTATCTAATTATTGGTCAAAAACTTTTTTTTAATTTTAGTATAACTGATATTGGTAAAAATTTATAAGATATATTTTTTTTTAATAAAAGCTATAAAATTATGTGTACCAATGGCAATAATACATTAAAAGACAGAAACAAAACATTTTGATAAGTTTGTATTGAATTATTTTATAAAAATATGTATTTACGTTTTATCTAAACTCCCTTTTTACCTTATTTTTATACGTATTATTTAGATTTTTTATATTTCCGATTAATAAACTCTCTAAAGAGAAAAATAAAAAAATAATAAATAATATTTTATTTTTTTACAAATGTTTTCATATAAATAAAGTTTACATATACAAACTTACATACCTAAAGTTAAAAGCGACTGCTCCTGACAGTCCGTCTTACAGTTTTCACTGTCATTTTTAGAGGAATTACAAGAATTACAGGAACTTTCAGAACACATTTTAATAAAAAGATATTTTTTGTAATTGTCTTTTAAAAACTATAGTTCAAATAAAATGTACATTTACCGCTTATACTACACTTGTATAATAAACTGTTTTTGTTTATGCTACGCTGACTTCAATCTTGAGAGTAGGGTATGTCAGTACCCACACTATTCTGAATGACTAGGAAAATGAACTTAATAGAATTATCAGGTATTGCAATATGGCGAGAAAAGAAAATAACCTGCTAAACAAGATCGTTTCATGAAGATCTTTAGGTAGAACTATTCTAAGGTCAAGTACAGTCGATGAATGTCTCGGTTCGTATCCAATAAGAAGGTCGTATCTTTGACGTTGACCGTAACCTTTAAGATGTCAGGCATTTTTTAAAACAAGTAGTTTTAGGTTAATTTTTTTCTATTTTTATTAAGTTTTTATTTTGCAATCCCATTATAGGTAATTTAACCAAAATAATAAAAAAGACTTTTGTTTAAATCCAAATGTTGACACCCGCGATTTAAGTCATAAGCATTTTTTAAAAATCGACAACAAATAAAGAAAAAGCGTACTTTGTATCTCACCTATCGATTTTTTCTTCTGTGGTAAAAGGTATGAGTAAAAAAATGTTAATTATCTGATAAAGCCATTTTTATTGGGAGTAATGACAAAAACATGTAGCTCCATTTTTTTATATTAAAATATTTATTATTTTAGACAGTGCCTTTATATTAACCAAAACAATTAACAGAAAGGCCATATTTAGAGAAACAAATGAAACCAAAGCCGCCCATATTAAATTGTCTATTAATCAGAACAGCTAATTTTTCCAGGATTCGGAGTCATTTTCTGCGATAGCTAGTGGTCCAAACATAGATAAAGTATATATTTTTGAAAACAGGAAAATATACCCTTTTCAATGAACTTAAAATATAAATTCGATGCTCATTTGTTTACTTTGCGATTGTCATTTGTTTATTTTTTAGCAAATCCTGGCGGTTCTTATAAAACCCTGAAACTTTTGTATTTAAAATATTTTCCTATCTCAAGCAATAAAGCGTGTAAACCCCGTTCAAAATATAACCGAACACCCAGTACCTATACATTTGCAACAAGGTATACATTTTTAACTTGGTTTTTGCCAGCTGCAGCAATTATTGTAGTGGTAGTAGTCCGGCTACACCTTTGAACCTTTTTACTATAAGCGTGTAATTTTACCTTGAAATTAACACGGCAACATCCGTTATTTGCAAAAATCTACATTACTTATATACACAAACTTGTACTGAAATTAAAAAAAAAAAACATGTGACGGCCTCATTACTGTACGTCAAGTTAACATCCCAATACAAGGTGTCCCACTGGGAACTGCTGCGATCGATTCCTTGAAAAGTAGGCCTTGGAATATTTTAAAAATTTGGTGGCATTATAAAGTCAGTGGGGAACATTCAACTAAAATATTTTGACAGCTCTACCACTTTCGGTTATACCGGAAGTTAATGTCAACTACCCTATTTTAAATGGAACACCCTATATATTATTTATTTTTAGATTCTGCATAAAATTCTAAACATAATAATCGTATAATCTTCTATACCTGAGTCCAACCGTTTTTGACTTATTTTAAATTTTATGTCAAAAATGACGTTTGCAAGCCATTACATTACCATCAATTTCTTTTAAATAAAAGTCTTAAATATGAGTTGGGGTTGGGTTTCTCGTAGAGAAAGAACTACTTTAGTAGACTCAGGGGCGGTTATAGGGGGAGGGGGGCATGGGGGCCATGCCTTAAAAGTCAATTTTTTCCATGGAAACCCCTATCTTTTATTATACGGGTAAGTTTGTATAAGGATGTCTATTATAAAAATTTATAGTTTTCGAAATATTCCAAACTCGATCTCTAAACCTGATTTGAAAAGCAATTGCAAAGCGATGCAGATATCTCTTTCACATGACCCTAATTTATTATTGAATTGGAGCGCCAAAAATCTCGTCCATTTTAATTTATCCAAAACACAATTTTTTTTATTGTCAAGAAAAAAGCCATCAATAAATACTTATCTTTTACTTATGAGCGGCCAGGTTTTGCAGAGCAGACCCTTCAATCTTGGGGGCGTCACATTTGAGAATAACCTTATCTGGCATAAACACATTGCCACGGCGCTTCAGAAAAGCTTAGATTTCTTGTTCGAGCCAAAAAGTATTTTTCCCCTTATAATTTATACGCTTTGTAATTGTCCCAAATCCGACCCCCTTTGGAATATTCTTCTCATATCTGAGGCATGGCGTCCCCCACAACCATTGGGAATGACATTTTTGATTCTATTCAAAGAAGAGCTGTTTGCCTCACTTACATAAAAGTTTCCTTCTCTCGCCCATCATCGGGCTGTGGGGGATTTATTGCGTTTTTATAGAACTTCTGCTTTAACGAATTGTCCAGTATAATTCCTTTCAACAGAGAAACTCGTAGTGCCGCACGTATGCATCTTTTTACGGTCCAACTGGACAGACCCCAGAATATAGTTAAAACACGTTATTGTGTAATCCAGGGATATGGAAACAAGTGATTTTTTTTTAACAGCGGGATGCATATGTCGCAGGCAAATGGATATTTTAGGCAAATGGCTTATGTCTGGGCAAATGCTATCTGACTAGTCAAATAGCATTGTATTCTATTTGCCTAACCAATTTTTAGGCAAATGTAAATATAAATATTTGAATACCAGACGGTCATGCAAAACTCTTTTTAAATTTCTTAATAAAGCAAATAAAAAAAAATATATTTAACTAACCGGAACTAACCATGACCACCCCAATGTGATTGTTTTGCATCACCGCCATAGCAGTGATGGCGAACCATTGGCACGCGCGTTATAAATTTTGGCATGCGAACATGTTGATTTTTCTTTCTTTAAGAGTGGAAGTGAGAGGAAAATAGCTGAAGACTTTTTTTTGCTTTTCCAAATTTAGACTACCTGAAAATTGAACGGTACGCCATTTTCTGTATGTCAAGTTGTATGTAAGTGGTGCCCTTGTTTTTTTCCAAAAAAATATTTATGGCTCGCCAACGACATCATTTTACATATGTCTACAAAAATGGCACGTTCATACAAAAAGATTAGCCATCACTGTTCTATAGCGCTTCGAACCAATCAAATTACACGTGCTTTTGCTTTTACTGTAGTCTACAAACACACTCGTTTGCTTAACAAGGACTACGGAAAA
Source organism: Listronotus bonariensis (assembly GCA_014170235.1). Classification (NCBI taxonomy): domain Eukaryota; kingdom Metazoa; phylum Arthropoda; class Insecta; order Coleoptera; family Curculionidae; genus Listronotus; species Listronotus bonariensis. The sequence goes on from JACEGR010002005.1 coordinate 120,715, forward strand.
TGCCATTTACCCAGGCAAATGGCTTTTAAATAAAAATGATTTCGATGAAGTCTTTTGCCAGGCAGAAAGCATTTGCTTAGACAGAAGCCATTTGCCTAAAATGACCATTTTCCTGCGACACATACATAAAGCTCAAGGAAAAGATGCCAAATTTTACCGAAATCGGATAAGGGGAATTAAGGAATCATGTTATCATAAAAAACGGTAAAAAAATTCAAACGTTTTAAGCTGCTCTTAATAACTTAAAATATAAAAAAAAATTCTAAGCAAAAACATAAAAATAAAATTTATTAGGATTAACAAAGTCACATTATGGTAGGTGGGCCCACGATGCTAAATGGGGATTTACTCGAGCGTCAAAGAGACCTATTAGGTTGAAAAAGATTAGATGATAAGAAGAAAAAATGTTATTTAATGTATACATTTTCATCGTCGGGGAAAGCCACTATAGATTTTTAAATATGTCAAAAAAATATTGTTATTTTTTTGGCTTGTATAGAAATCGTTCAGATAGTCTTATATATTTTTTGTTTTTCTTAATTTTTTTTCTAATAAAAGAAATCGCCAGCTCAAAACTGTCAAAATGATTTTTTTTGTATTTCTTTGTAATAAGCTCACCCTATCCTACTCTGACGCCCTCAATAATTTCTGATCCATATATTTTTGTTTTTTATGATCGGCCCTGTATACGGGGCTCCTATTTGGTGGAGGTACTTGCCCGGGTACAAGGTATCCTCCGGTAGATTAATCTGCCGCGCTGTAGTAAATCTTGAAATCCCCTCTTGGGCTTCCTTATCATTAAGGTATAGGAACAATGAGAAAAAGAACTAACCGAATAATTAGTAAATTTCTTCTAATATACAGAGTGTCAGCTAGTTAATGGTACACAGAAAAACCACAGATTTCTTATGCCAAAATATTAAGATTTACCCTGACCTATTCATATCTAATATTAATTTTTATGTGTAAACTAGAGGGGACTGACTACATTATTTAAATTTCATTAAAACGCCCCTACTTCTTTGGGCTACTCTTGTATGTACCATCTAAGGTAACCAGTAGATTCCTTTATGCTTTCAACACAAAAAAATATACCGTACCGTGTAAGAATCATAGATAACCTACATTTAGATCCGCAGTGGCAAGAAACATTTTTCGGATTTTTACGACCTCGCGCAGTAAACAAATGAATGGGTGGACGAACATGCGCACTTAAAAGCCGTGGCAAAATACAAACACCGGCATCCCGTACCCTTCGTCCGCGTGTGACCGTGACGCCGTCAACAAATTCTTTCCGATAATGCGGAGTTTGTTTGGCGCCGGGTGCGTTTACCCTTAACTGGCTTGCGCACAAACCGGATTTTTCGCCCATGAAATGTAACTTTTGTTTCGCGCAGGTTATAACATTGGCAATCCATCGAGATCAGTGGTAGGAATGGCTATGAGCGACCGTTTTCAAGATACTTGGATTTAAGTGATTTTATATTCTTTATAGGCATTATATAATTACTATGTAATTTTTTATGTTATTTGTTTATAAACAAATGGAATATTTAATTTTTTTTCACCTTATCGTTATTGCTATAAAGAAATGCATGTAGTTTAAAAAATAAAGCAGATAAACGTAAGGTTTGAAATTTATATGAAAGCTTATTTTATACTGCATAAAAACTACCTAGAGGTCAAAAACTGTATCTGCAATAGTTGCAAAGTTACAGCAATTTGTTTGTTGACAAATCGAGTCTGTGCTTGGACTTTGTCGTGTTGTAAAATCTAAATTCTTTTTCAAGTATTAATTTTTTTGCCATTTTGTTGTAGGTTGCTCTTTTTGTATTTTATTTAATGTTTTTAAAAAAATATAGAATTAAAAAATCTTTACAACAACTGTCGTGTATAAAAATTAAGGGTAATCAGTATCATGACATACCCAGATAGTAGGATGGAAGAGATATAAAACTGTATTTTTCCGAAAAAATTAACTTTATAAAATGGGTCTATAAAAATCCTTAGACTATACGAGCTTTACGGTTTATTTTATTTATTTAAAACTGATACGTCTTTGTTTAATTAGGCATAAGTTTATAGTAGCATGGCTCCGCCAATTTATATGTTTTCAAGTGACAGGGTTATAAAGATTAAAAAATTTATACTAGAGAGATATGGGTACTTTGGTTACCGCCTACGGTCGTTATTTACGTAAGGCGCTATTTAAATGCCGCATACGGTATTTAGTGTTTGTTTTTAGAGATATGGAAGACGCCGTATTACGAACGGTTAATTACACCTGTCTGCGAATTTACAAAATTAAAAACAAATGATCCTTTAATGTGCGAATAATAAAGTTTTTCCCGTTATTTCAAACACATTTTACTGTACATTTTTCCACTTTTCCAGATGAATTTTGACTAAGAAATTCTCTCAGTAAAGCCAGGTCATTGTCGGCCGAGAATCTTAACCTTTTTGTTTCTTTTTCACCTGCGACATTTATCCCAAAATAAAAAAGCAAGGCTTTATCAAAGATTAGTAGTTTATCTTTAATCTGTGGCTTTATTACCCAAATATTTGTAGAAATTGTCGAAATAAATAATATAACCTTAAAAAATAAACAAAGGAAAATATTGTGCGCATGGCAATTCTATTCGCTATTTTAAATAGCACACAGCGTTATCAGCCCGCAAATTACTCCATGCGGTAACGTTAATACCACCAGCGACGGTAAAAATCGAATCGCGCGTAACTTAACTGTCATAATAGCGCTTATGTTAATACCGCATGACGTTACAGCAACACCCATATCTCTCTACTATGGTCTAAAAACTGCAATGATTTTTCCATATAACCATTTCTGTAGCTGCAGCGGTCTTTTAAATGTCCGTACTAAACATCAAAAAAGCAGCTAACCCTGTATATTGTCGATTGTGTTAACTTAATTAGCGTGTCGGCCATTTTGATTTGTAGAACGCAGTAAGTCAAATAATCTTTGGTCTATCAAAAATCCTACAGCTGTTACTCTATAAAAGTTGGACTATCTTGCTTTACTTGGAACTCTTTGTTTGACCTCCGAACAGTGCGGACGTGCGTAGAGAACTACAAAGTTCTTCCCGGAGTGGCGGCTAGAGGTGTCGTATAAACGTTTTTTACCTTCGGGATCAAGGAAAGATTCACGCTAAATTGACGGCATCTTTCTTCTGGATCTAAGCGCTGTGAGCGAAGATTCCTATAAGCTGATGGTATCCTGTTTGGTGATGAACACGAGGTATTTCTCAAATGGCGGGAAATAGATGGGCGTGCCATGGGAACTGTCAGAAGTGAAAGTGAAGGTTATACGTAACACCAGTAGCAGATCTTGGTTAGACAGTCGACAATTTATGCATTGCATCGAACATTGAATTATTTGTTTTCTTTTTGGAATTTCTGGGAGCTGCGAGCTCGATTATCCAGATTTTCCGCCGACGAAGCCCTGGAAAGCATTGACCGGAAGGGGGAGAGTGGTGGATTGGACCTGAAGGGACCAAAACCAAGAAAAAAAGATAGAATAGAATAGAATCTTGCTTTACTTATAAGAACAATAAAAAAAAGTAAAAATTGATTCATCGCACCTGTATTCAAACAAAGATTTACAGAAATTTATAATTGATTATTGTTTTAAAACAATTAGTAATAATATTATATTTTAATTTAATTTTTAAATACCAGGATATAAACATAATGCGATTTCCTTGCTTAAAATAAAATTAAAACTTTCATTTCAATGACAATTTTAGTAATTTTTTGTTCCACGCAATGAACACTGTAATTTGTATAGATAGCTTTGTTGTGTTGTTTTAATCAATTAGTAATCCTTTTTTTATTATAACAAATGGTAATGCAAATATGAAATCCACGCACTGGTATTTGCTTTCTATTTTTACCATGCAATTCGCGATATTACTTAGACGACATTGGGAATTAGTGCTAAAGATAAAAAATAGTAAAATATTTCTAGCGCGTTACATAATCCATTATTTTAAATTAAATTAAATAATGCAAATTAATAAGACACGTAATAAATTGACGATGGCATATCTTAGGTCAAAAGCGCTTCACAATTGTCGGTAATATTAGGTTTGTTTCAGCAGGCTACCAGAAATGTTTGCAACCGTTCGGATTCCGCACACGTCAAATTTGTCGTTCCAGCAGTGCCATGTTTCTAAGATTATACAATTGTTTGTTGTTCCAGCAGTAGTTTTAAGATGTTGAAAACATGTTGAAAACTGTTTAAAATGTTTGCAAACATTCTTCAAACATTACTGACAATTTTTAACCTTTCTTGTGTTGGCGTATAAGCAGTATGCACGCCTTGTTTATTTTTTGTTCCAGCAAAAAACTGTTGCCAACATTTCTGACTAATGTTTGTAACAATTTCTGCGTTTTACGATTGTTGCTAACATGTTTCCAACATTCTGCTATAGAACAAACCTATTAGCGTTACTTTTCTCCGCATTTTTTATGTCTTTATTAAGTTCATAAGATCACCAAATTTTTGTAAGTAATCGCCACTATTTAATATTATTTTAAGGCACTTTTAATGGTCTTCAGCCAATAGCAGCCATCCTGGCATTTTTTTATCTTAATAAATTCCCCATAAAAAATAGAATGTTTATATGTTTTAAGTTAACATCGTAAAACTTCTTCAATCACTGTATTTCCCCAAACAGCAAAAAAAAACTAAAATGTAAAATGTAACATTATTAATAATATAAATGCCCTAAATTTTTCACCCGACAACAACTAAATTTATTTTAATATTAGGAAGTTCATTTCCATTTAGTCGGGGAGGGGGGCAAATCGTTTTAAAATAAGTATCATATAAAATTTAAATGTACTATGTTCTACAGGGTGTTTATTTAAAAACTTACCACTCAAGTTACCTGCAAAAAGAGACAGATTTGAGAAAACCAAAAAATTGGACGAATTCCTAAATGAGAAGAGGGTCGAGTGATACATTATTTTAAAGCCTCTGACTAGTACTTTATACCCCTAGAATATAATAAAGCAAGATCCCAGTGCCCCCAGACCTTCCTTATTTTCTCAGAAATAAAATATATGAAATATTGTAGTGTAGTATATATCATGCGTGTATGCATATATTCTAGCTTGAGCCGACGGCCAATTTATAGGTACCAGGTGCTAAAGGTGGATAAAAATAGTACTTAATTTTCATAAAATCTCAGTGCTGATTTTTATGTATATTTTAGAAAATATTATTAAAAATTCATAGTTAATACTCGTCTGATACCAGACTCATTTTGGCGGCCATAATTTATACCAGGCGCTTTAAAACTTCCAAAAAACTATGTTACTTTACTTACAATCTCAGTTTTCATTTTAATATATTATACTTAGGAAACTAATTCTATAATAATTTTTGCAAGAAGCCAGACCAATCAGAGGGGCCTAACACTTCCCCAGACACCCACAAAGGCTTGCTATGTATATTAACGCGATCCTGACTGTAGATAGTTTTATAAAATTTGTTATTAATAATTTAATTTATTTAATCGGTTTTAAGTAATAATAAAGAACAATGTTTACAATTAATATTACCAATAATTACTGCATAATTAAAAATTATACAGTGTATACATATACATACATTATACAGTTATATAGTGTATCCCAGGATAGGTGTTACAAGAAGACAAAATGTATAAGTGTTTAAACTAGGGCTGGCAAAAACCGGAAAAAAATAAAACCGGTTAACCGGTTTTTAATAAACCGGTTTCGGTTAAAACCGGTTAACCGAATATTTAAAAACTGGTATTAAAACCGGTTTTCAAAACCGAAAAACCGAAAACGGTTTTCAAAACCGATACACCGAAATCGGTTTTTAAAACCGAAAACCGAAAACGGTCTTTAAAACCGAAAACCAAAAACGGTTCTCAAAACATAATACCATTAAATTTGCCCCTTTATTTCAAACAATTCTTACTAGAAACATTTTCTTCTAAAATGCGCCGTTTTCTGGTTATTTGCCTGTCTAAGGTTAAATGAACCACCCTGTATAATCTGTCAACCAATATCCGATTTTACAAAATGAACGGTTTTTCTTTTTTAGATATAAACCGCAATCAACCAAAAACCTATTAATTGATATTCGAAGAACCGCTTTTCGATTTTGGTCCGATTATCCAAAAACCGGTATTCGAAAACCGATTATCCGAAAAACCGGTATTTGAAAACCGCTTTTTAAAACCGGTTAACCGATATTCGAGAACCGGTTTTTCAAAACGGGTTAACCGGTATTCGAAAACCGGTTTTCGAATACCGGTTTTCGGTTTTGGCCAAAACCGCGGTTAACCGAAAACCGGTTTCGGTTGCCAGCCCTAGTTTAAACTACCTTTTAGAAAAATTGGTCGCTTGGTCAAAAACCAAGAAATACAAAATTTAACTTGTATTAGTATTATACAGGGCAAGTAATACTAAAAATATGAAAAACCCCCAGAAGTAAAGAACTTTAATTTTTTAAAAATGGAACAAAATTGTATAAGTCAATGTTGTAAAGAACTAAATTGTATGTCAAAATTAAAAGGTAAAGAATTGAAGCAAAAACAAATTTTTGTCAATATTTTACAATACGCATTAACTTGACTGAGTAAGCAATAAAAATAAAATAAAATGATAAAATACTTTTTTACATTTCGCTTTCTTTTGCCCATTATTTAAGGTGTAATGCTTTATGTACTTAAATAACTGACAAAAACATTTTTTTACTTTTATTCTTTAACTTTAAAGTTTAACTTAAAAATTAAATTCTTTACAATATTGTTTTATTTTTAACAATAAAAATAGTTTACTTCTCAGACATTTTTATATTTTTAGTTCTAACTCGCCCTGTAAAATACTAATCAAAGTTAAATGTTGTATTTATTAGTTTTGGACCACGAGACAAGTTTTCCAAAAATGTCGTTTTGAAATTTAAAAATGTTTGATTCATTGGTCATCTTGTAACACCTATGGGACACACTGTATATTATTAATTATGCAAACATTGTTCTTTATTATCACTGATGACCGATTAGTTTATTAATTAAATTATTAATATCATATTTTATAAAACTATCTACAATCAGGATCGCGTTCATATACATAAGAAGCCTTTGTGTGTGTCTGGGGAAATGTTAGACCTACTGATTGGTCTGGTCCTTGCAAAAATTATTATTGAATTCTGTTTTCTAAGTATTACACATATATAAAAATCAAGACTGAGATTGTTAGTAACGTTAGATTATTTTTTTGGATGTTTTAAAGCGCCTGGTATAAATTATGGCCGCCGAAATGAGTCTGGTATTACAGCACTGAGATTTTAAGAAAACTAAGTACTCTTTTATCCACCTTTAGCACCTAGTACCTCAAGCTAGAAAATATGCATACACGCATGGTATATACTAGCACTATATATTTAATATATTTTATTTCTAAGAAAATAAGGAAGGTCTGGGGGCCCTGGGATCTTGGACGATAAAGTCAACACCTTCACCTAAAAATGGCGGTACTTTAAATATTACCTGAATACCTGATTTGGATGTTCATATTTATATACAGGTTGAGCTAAATTACATAACACATAAGCAATGTGAGAAAACAGACAATCTACCTAAATCCCGGCATGTAAACATGCGTGACTAATACTGCTTGTTTTGCTATTCTCTTACTCGCTGATGCACGAAAACTGCTTGCTTAAGCAGTATATTACAGAGTGGTATTTTCTTAAAGCTCTTTTAAAGATCTTATTGTAATAGTGGTGATAATATAAGGGAAGGACAAAAAGAACATATTTTTTAATAAACCACCTTGTATATTATATCGCCATTAAAAAGATCTTTAAAAAGCTTTAAGAAAATACCACATTAGGAATATTTAAGTTTATTAGTTTTTAAAATATATATGACCATTTAAATCAGGACCTATTTAGAAAATTATTATAGTATCACCACTTTGTAGTAGGTTGTATTGGACATTTCAAAATAAAACTTGGTATAGGTAAATGGTATGAGTAGAAGAAAGTTTTCGCATATTTTTTACTTTTCGGTCACTTCCAGTTCAACCGGCAACGACTCCGATTTTCAATTTTTAAATGGAATACCCTGTATCTTTTAACATTTTTGGATTCCTGATATAACTTTGGTGAACTCAGGTAAAAAATGCATTCCTAATGTTTTATTGACTATTATGAAAGGGATAAAACAAGTTGGAAAATGACAGTTAGTGTCTAACCATTATTTTTTAAACGGCAAACGTTTTTAAACAATACAAATACAAGACAAACTCAAAGTCGTGGTCTGAAACAAATTACATATATATTAAAAACGAGACAAGTGTTTCGCTCTCCCAAGCATCATCAGACCTACAATAAAATCTTGTCTTGTATTTGTATTTATTCAATAAGAGGTCTCTTTAAAAAAATGGACGACTTTTTCCAGTTTTTAAACAAGCCCCTAAAAGAAAATGACTTTACCAAATTATTTGCGATTGAATAAAAATATGGAGATAGATTGAGTATAACTAAGAAATACTGGATAACAATAATATATAAAATATAATTTTAAGTCATTAAATATTATCCAAAATTAAATTCAATTGAATGTCACTGGTTTTTCGACAAGCATAGGCCGAAGACAACCCTGCCGATTTAATTGTTTGATACTTTTTTATGTTTTTTTCTTTTTTTTATCTTTGGACAATCCACGAAGGCTTAAAGCCTAAATACTAACGTACCGTGGATGTCTTAAGCAAGGTAAGAGGAAGTTTGTTAACACGGGACTTAAAAACTTGAAGATTTGGAGGGAAGGAAAGACCTCCGCTGGCAGTAGGTTTCATAGTCTAGAAACTCTAGGGATAAAAGAACGAACGAAATGGGAGGTTCGGGGCCTGTCCAATTGGACCGTATAGGGATGCATACGTGCGGCATTACGAGTTTCTCTATTGGGAGCTCCAACAGGAGGGACTACTGGATAATTCGTGGGAGCAGAAGCCGTAAAAGTACCTATAGAAGAGCGATAGATCTCCCACAGCTCGACGATGGGCAAGAGAAGGAAGTCTTTGAGTAAGTAAAGGATCATTAATAAGACGAACAGCTCTCCTTTGAATGGCATTTCAAAAAGTACCGAAATTACAATTTAAAAATGTTTTCACTATAATCTCAAAAAGTGCATGATAGATGTACTTAACTTTAATAATTGTAAATAAATTAATTTGTGGATGGTATTATTTGGAATATATAACGATACTTATATGTTATATTTTATTAAAAATCAATACTTAAAAATATTTAAAAATTAAAAAAAAACGTTAACATTAAATTTACCAATGGGCATCGGTAATGGTGTCAAAGACTATAAATAAATAAAAATGTTTAAATAAAATAATAAACCTATTTAGTTTTAGATGCAAATACATTTTATGAGGAATATATTTTTTTGACAATAAAAATAAAATATTTTACAGACATAGTTGAGACTATCTGTGCAATGGACATACTGTATTTGATAAGAAATTCATTGTCAAGTTTAAAATGCAGTTTATTTTAAATACTTTCTCTTAGAAGAATCTTTTATTCTCCCACTTAACTTCTTCCGTTGGAGCAATGTACTTCGATCACCGTTTAGCCATGCGGCAAAGACTAGTGAAAGTGCTTCCTTGGATTCTACAGTAATAAATTGTGTTAAAAATAATGAATCAAGTAAGATACTTTATTAGACCTTAAGTCAAACATATATTTTTGTTGAAATAATACTTATTAGTTAGGTTAAAACTGAGATTAAAGTGTCCATTGTATGTTGGCTTATACGACACCTAATATTTTATTTTGCCTGTTTAACAGTAACTACAGTACCTATTTACTATAATAATAATTAAAGGGTATGCCGAAACAACGTTCTAACCGCCAAAAGTTTAGTTTTAAGACAAAGGAAAAACGCTTTTTATATTTTTCTTTCAATTAAAAACTAACACTTGGGTTTCCTTACTTATAGGTATTTTAAATTATTTAGAATAAACATCTTATTACGAACCTTTAATAGAAAGTTCTGAAGGTAAGACGAAAAACTCCTAAGACAACGTTTTATATACATGTCACAACGTTTTTACACGGAAGTCTCTTACGACCTTGTATTGTGACGTAGAGAGAGAGGACAGTTTGGTTTTAAACAACTTTTAGGTTTTTATAAAAATTGTGGGGGCTAATTGCCTTCTTGGTGGGGCTTATCACCGTCTGGGGGGCAGCCCGTCTCACAGCCCTCCTTTTTATTGAGCCCCTGCTTTTGACTTGACTAGGACATTGTTATGCGGTTATAAAAATGTATGTACAAATCGCTTCGATATTTTCACAAGGACAAAATTGTGAAAGATAAGCGTGAAACGGTTGGGGCTTATGCATAAAGAACAATTTTTTATTGAAATAAAACTTTAGACTAGACAGTCGGTTTGAACGTTGTTCCGGTATACCCTTCAATTATGTTTATTATTATTAGAAGATGGCGAGAGTCCGTATATAGATCACGACATTTCGCTATATTGGTAATGGTTTTGTTAAGAGAACATTTTTAGCCATGTTAATAAATAAGATAAGTGTTAACATTAGTGCCGAAGAAATAGTTTATATACCTAGTATTTTCAGAACAACCGTTTACAACAACACTTTCTAATTTTAATTAAGTTGCAACTTCCTAAACTTTAAATAAAAAACATTGGGGATCACATCTTATAACTAATATCACTTTTACTTTTAAAACAATGCAAAACGAAAAGTTCAGATTTTAGACCCCACTAGATTGATCATCAGCGGTCTAAATACATTGACTTAACTCATTCTTGTCAATTTTTCCCTGTTATATGCCTGCCGGTAATCGCTGTTAAGACAATCGTACCGACATAGCCACGAACGCGGTTAACTACTGATACTTAAAATCCAAAATAAGTTTAAATTAGCAAACTAGTAGCTTTTTAGATTAAAGATTAGAAAAAACAAATCGGCTTTTGATTATACAGCAAAATACCATTTTTAAAATAGAATACCCTGTATATTTTATCAGCATTACAAATATCTTTCAAAAACATTTTAGAAAATACCACACGTGTTATATTAAATTTTTTATAGTTTCAAAAAAATTCTATTATCAGGTTTTAATAGTAAAATAACATTTTTTTAAATAAAAACCCTGTATATTTAATCATAGTTAAAAAAATGTTTTAAAGAGCTTTAAGATAATACCACATGTATCTAAGTTTTATGGTTTTGGAAATATGACAATCTTAATCTAAAAATTTGGTTTAATTTCCATTATACACAGTTCTGAGCAATTGCATTACATTGCCTGTACACATATTATGTGTTTGGCTGATTCTTTATAAGTAAAGTTCGTGTCATAGATAAAATTAAGATATATATTATACTATTTTAGCTATTTTAGATTTGGATGATCATATTTCCAAACCCATAGAAGATAGACATATCAAATGTGATATTTTCTTAAAACTTTTTGTAATACCTTTTTAATGATGATAAATTTTTTAGGGTGTTTTATTTAAAAAAATCTATTTTACTATCTAAAACTGACGATGACCATATTTCCGAAACTATGAAGAATTGAATATAACACATGTGGTATTTTTAAAGGTTTTTAAAACATCTTTTTAATGGTTATAAAATATACAGTGTGCTTTATTTAAAAAAGGGTATATTGCTGTGTAATTTTAAAACCTGATTGTTAATTGACTTTTTAATTTTTAATTTTAAATAACTTTAAAACGTGGTTAAAACTGCCACTAGTTTGCTTATTTTAATTAGGTATATCGTATTTTGTGTATTAACGAAGTTACCAATGACGAACACTTAATTTGGATAACCCTGTATATCAGAGTGTCCGGAAAGGTAAGGTCGTAAATGATGGGAGTGTTAGAGTAATCCAAAAACAGTTATTACTACATATAAAAAAAATCGTTCGCTCTTCCTAAGAGAGCTATTAACCTTCGAAATTGGAATTTAAAAATAGTTATTTATTATACAAGGGAAAAAAGTTCTAGATTTTAGCTTGAGGTTGTATTGTCTCCCGACGCGAAGCGAAGGGAGAAAATAAACCGAGAGCCAAAGATCTAAAACTTTTTCCGTGTATATTACACTATTTTTTTGTGATTGGAAAAACGACTACCTAATGTTATAAAAAACATATTATTTAAATATATTAAAATCAAAAAATATGTAAAATTTAAAGTTTTAAACTGGTCGGCTGTTGGATTTAAAACAACAATTAGTCCTTGCATTACCATAGAAACCTATACAGAAGTTATTAAATATCTGTAATTTTTTGACTTGACGAATTTAAATTAATAAGTAAGAACTAAAAGTAAATGTTAAGTAGGTATTTTGAATACTATAAATTTAAAAAATATCTTATTGTACTTTGGATATAAAGGAAATGTAAGTTTTGTATAATTATAGATTCTAAAATTAAATATCTACTTTTAAATTACGTGTATGTTTGTGTGGGAAAAAGTACCCATTTTAGTACCTGTCAACAGAGATAAAATGTCAATTTTTTCCGTCATGGAAAAATATTATTTAATTTATAAACTAATAATAATGATATTTAAACAATTAAATAACCTCATACTAATGCTTCCACAAGGAGAGACGATTTGTTTTTATTTTACTGTATTCAAATTTGACACCTTTTTTTTTTGGTTGTCAATTTTTTTTTTAGGTAACATGGCTACGGGGCTCTACAGGAGTGGATTACTTAAGGCGTTAGGTAGTCTTAATCCGGCACTGCATTTACTACAATAAAATATGTGTAGCTCTCTTTAAAAAAGTCGACTATAATTTGAAATACTAATGCCACTTTTAAGGTCAAATAGTTACGTTTTAGAGTAATAACATACAAGATGTTTCACTTAAAATACCAAAATTTTTCGATATGAGATCATTTGCCGTTTTGTTTTTAAGCTAACAATATGTCACAACAAAATGACAAAGATATGCAAATAAATTAAAAAAAAAAATGATTCGCAAATTGGGTCAAAAATATGGACGGCAATCCTGTAACTTGCAAGTCCAACTATTCTAACCTATTACTCGCAAATTAAGATTTTTACTAATTAAGACCCTCATAAAAAATTTAAAAATTAATTACGTATTAATTTATACACACAAGGTTTAATTAATATTTGCAACCTTTGTTCCCAAAGTATTGATTGAATTAAAAAACTTCTTTAATAATATCCCACGTAGCATGGAAAAATAACACAACTAAAAAACTTGTTTTTCTAGAAAACGTTATATATAAATAAATAGGTATTTTATTTAGGTTAGTGATAATATTTTTTTTATAACAAATAGGGTAGATTTACCATTTGTGGCCACGTTAAGATTTATTAATAAATATTAAGTAATATTTTGTTCTTACTTATGTGTTGTAGTATATTTATGGGATTCTACTTCTTAAAATAATAGTTTAAATTAATTACAAACATAAATGGGACGCGTGCTGTACCCAGGTAATTTTCATCATTTCTTAGTGTATAAAACCCTGCAGAAGACACTGGTAAGGAAATTGTTGATTTTGTTAAAAGTCATAAAATGTTTTAAACTGTTTTATTATATACTACTTAAGTAACTTACTAGGAAGTAAAAATAAAATTTATTTACCGATAATAACCTAAAATATCAAAAATAGGTGGCCACAACTGGAACAGCAAAACTATACAAGTGCTACTTTTGGCCATGTTATGGCCACAAATGGTGCATATGAAATCCAGTTTTGGCCATAGTACATATTGATTAATTATTATGGTAGATTATTTACACCTATACGCATAAACTTGGAAAATTATTGCTCAGGAAACACAGTGATTGGTATTAAAAAAGTTTTTTTCATAGGTTAGAATGCCTTCGTACAGTATTTTGTTAAAGTAAAGTAATAATTAATTAATTGATAATTTATTGATAAATTGTGTAAATATTAATATTTTCTTTAATAGCACATAATATTTACTAGGGCCAAAACTGGTGCAACCACTGGAGAAAATTAGTGCGTCCATGGCCACTACTGGTGCAATTGGTAAGATTAAATTTTATAAAATTTAAAAAAATAGTAAAGTCTAAAGGTTTGAAGTTTTTATAATTTAATAGTTATTAATACACTAATAATGATAAACTTTATATTTCGTTATTCTATATTTCATTTTAGTTACTTTAATTCTTCGTAAATGTAACAAGTTACAAAATTGCTTACAGTGGCCACAAACGGTACATCTACCCTACTGTCTTGTATTTATGGGATTTTAGGAAAACTGTACTGTTTTGACGCCTTTTCGTTGACTTTGAAGGGTATAGCGAAAACTAAAAGAGATAGAACAAATCTGATTTCGCAATCTCAATGTCAATTTAAAAAAAAATCATGGTGAAAGTAAATCATGGCTAACATGATTAGTTTTGGAGATACAAAGTGTTTTTTAAATCTTGTCAATTTGGCCAGGTACTATCGTGCCCAAAAAAACTGGGACATTAAAATGCAAAGAACGAGTATCTTCTGGTTTGTAATAGATCGTTTCCATATATTCGGAAATTTTTTGACGTAGCTTTCACAAAATTACATTGTTTTGACATCATTTAAAACTAATATTCTAGTAGACCAAGAGATAAAACTAGATTTTGTTGTTCTATTTTTTTTTGGGCGCAATGGTACTTGTAACTTTCTTGATATTAGAGATAAAAAAATATGTTAAAAAAAATAAACATAAAATTTAGGGGCTACATATTACTTTTTCCATTGATTTTTATTTTAAAGTTATAACACAAAGTTGTTTTTATAACGGAACACCTTGTATATTATATTAACATTGCAAAGATATTGCAAAGAGGTTTATTAAAATACCAATTTCATATATTTATATTATCTCTTATAGTTTTGGAAATATAACCATATAAATCTAAATATAGCTATAATATTTATGTCTTACACCAAATTTTGTGTAATTTTTTATTTCATGTATTCCGCCAAATTTTGCATAATTCGTGAAATAAGGAGAGAAAATTAATTAGAAAAAAAAACATAATTTATCTATCTATTATTCTATATATCTATTATTTTTATATAAGGTATGTTACAAATATTTTTTTATGTTGGGTTTTACCACTGATCTCGGTGGATTGCCGATGTTATTACCTGCGCGAAAAAAAAGTTATATACTTTTCATGGGCCAAAAAATATGTTTGTGCGCCTGGATACCACTCATCCCCGAGGTTTGACCGGCAGGCGCCAAACAGACTAGCCGCATTATCGTAAAGAATTTACAACGCCTTGTCTGGGTTTCCCGTTCGGAGTACGGTAGCTAATGAGTCACGGTCAGAACGCGGACGGAGGGCACGATATGCCGGTGTGGTATTCTCCCAGTGCGCATGTTCGTCCTTTTATTGCGCGAAGTCGTATTAATCCGATTAATGCTTCTTGTCACCGCGGATCTAAATGTGGGTTATCTATGGTAGGTACAAGCTGAAAAATTTGGCTTAACGTTTTTATTATTAGTTTGAATAATTTATTATATTAAACAAAAGAGCAACAGCACACAGTGTTACCAAGTCACCCATCTAAATACTAACCGTGCCCGACGTAATCGGACGGGAATTGGTGTATTAACGCGTTAAAGCCAAAACTTAAACAAAAATCGACAAATACTTTTTTGAAAATTTTCAACAGGAATAATAATTTATTCCAAACCATCATTTTTAAAAAAGATCAAAAATCGGTGCAATCAGATTTGTTATGTTTTTTTTAGTTTTCGCAATACCCTGCATGGATAATGAAAAAGCATCACACTGTACCATAATAACTGAATATTAAACGTGTGAATAATCTACCATATTAATAATTCAGTAACTTTTATAGCCAAAACTGTATGAGCATGGCCAAAAGTAGCACTAATATATTTTTGCTGTACCAGTTGTGGCCATGGTGTATTGTATTTATATTTTAGATGTTTATCAGTATATTTATCTTTTACTTACTAGTTACATTAAAAGAATATAACAATTTTTAACAAATATGAAGAATTTACTTACCGGAGTCTTCTGTAGCTTATTATAAGAAATAATGAAAATTGCCCAGGTACGACGCGTCTAAACTATAGGTTTAACGAGTAGAGACAACAGTTTAAAATGTGCCAACATAACAAAAAATCCTATAAACATACTTCATAACACTATGGTTAGACCAACATACTTAACATTTAAGTACTTATAAACCTCTAAGTGGCCACAAATGGTACCTACAGGGTGGCGCCTTTTCGCCGTGCAATTTTGAAATACAACTTTTCACGTGGGTTATCTCATGAATAGTGTTTAGAAGAAATGAAGCCTAGCACGCTGGCGATGACCGTCCATCTCGTGCGACCATATGCAGATGGTACAAACAATTTCAGCGGGGCTCGTTTTCGCTCGAAGACGCCTCACGCTCAGGTCGACCGTGTGAAGTAGTTACCCCAGAAAACATATCTGCCGTCCAAAAAGCTATAGAAACAAACCGACGAATTACCTATCGACAGTTAGAAGAGACATTGAACATTAGTTTAGCAACATTACACACGATCATACATGAGCACTTGGGTTTTAGAAAAATTTGTACTCTTTGGGTTCCACACAAGTTAACTCCCAAGCAGCAGACACAAGAGTGAATTGGTGTAAAAAAATGATGTCCAAATTCAGGAGGGTAAATCTAGAGACATAGTGTCGATCGTCGCGGGAGATGAAACTTATCTTTATTATTGACGTCCGAATAAACAACAGAATAGATACGTGGTTCTCGAAGGTGAAGAAACGCCGGCCGAGTTCCAAATCAGACCTAAAAAAATAATGATAGTTGTTTTCTTTGGTTCAAGAGGACAGAAGACCGTAAAGAAATGCTCTCTGGTACACTACGGTATGCCTTGCCAAACTTATAGAAAAGTTAAGGTGATTCGCCCAAACTCGCAACTCGCTGGCTGGTACGTTCATCATGACAATGCCCCACCTCATCGAGCTGAACTTACCAGTCAATTTTTGACAGATGCAGGCTTGAGACTTTTGAAACATCCGCCTTATAGCCCCGACTTGGCGCCGTGTGACTTTGGGTTGTTTCCTTTTGTCAAGAGCCAACTGAAAGGACAAAAGTTTAAAACTGAAGACGCGCTACTGGAGGCCTGGGGATAAAATATGCGCTGAAATTTCAAATGAAAATGTGAAAGCTATTTTCAGTGACTGGGTTTGTTAGAATGGAAAAGTGTATTCAATGTGGTGGAAATTATTTTTGAAAAAATCAAATAAATGTACGTATATCTCAAAACTTTTCGAACACCCTACGTACTATTTGCCGGCAATATACATTTTTCATATTGGCATTGATGGTAAAGCAATTGGCAATTTGGTGGCAATATTATGCCAACATCTAATCTACGCATTAAAAAGTTAACCCTAAATAAACACTCAATTGCCAATAAATTTTACATGCACGCGAATTGCCGGCAAGCATACAAATGGCGGCATATCAATCCTGATTAAATAAAGTATGTCTTTTGTTGCAGGCAAATAAATATTGAATTACTGAAGGCAAACTTTCAACATATTTATACTTTTCAAACCATATTATTAACAATGGTATTTAACTAACTGTTTCTAGCCATTTTTTGATCTGTGTTTATTTATGATGGCTAAACAATTATTTTATTTTGTTTTATAATTTAAAGGAAATGACTTTTCTAACATTTTAATTGATACAAATCATGCAAATAAAAATTAAATTAAAACAAAATGTATATTAATAATATTTTGAGAAAAAAAAAAGAAGTCAGTATTTAACAAATGTTCAATGGTCTTTTGGGTACGCCCAAAATCTAGAAAGAATGGAACCGCTTCAGTCCCGCTAAACCCAGGGACCCGCAGCGGTACTCGGTGCTCTATAACTTCAAACTTCAAACTTTATTCATGTTAATATCCAAAGTGGCTTACATACGTCATAATTTAATAATAAAAAATACAATATTAAAAATACAATAAAATTATTAAACACAAAATATTTAAAATTTTTAAAATCTTAAAATCCTAAAAACCATGGCAACACAAATAATTAAAATAAAATTTTTGGCAAAAGTTAAAACTTTAATCTTTTCCTCTACATTTAAGGTTTAAAATAAGTCCAAACTAACCTCTTTATCACCTGCTACACAATTTGAAAATTACATTTAAAAATGATATAAAATCCACAGCTTACTAAACACTTTTAAAATTGAGATGAAATACACAGTCTACTAAACAACCTAATTACACATTAAAACATATAATCATTAATATTGAAGGAGAGATACTCCTCATAACAATAGAAGGGGTTCTTTATCAAGAATACCTTAATTCTATTTTTAAATTCTTTATATTGTAACTGTCTAATTTTTTAATGGCAGTTTATTAAAAACTTTATGGACCAATACCCCGGGCCGTCCTGACACCTCTTCAGTCTCCAGTAGCTCGGCACTATATTGATCTTATTGCGAGTATTATGACCATGAACATCTTGGTGAGTGGTACACAGATCTAGGTTGTTTTTTAAATCTAATAGATTTCTATATATGTATAGAGATGTCATAGTCATAATCCCCAGAGTTCGGAATGCCTCTCGGCAGTCCTCCCTATAACCAAGGTTGGCAAGCAACCTTACTGCCCTTCTTTGCAAATTAAAAACTCTACTTGATTCAGCCGAGTGACCCCATACTTGAACTGCATATGATATGTGGGTATGGAAAAGGGCAAAATATGCAAGTTTTAGTATTTCTGGTCCTACATTATTGCTTAAATTTCTGAGAAGAAAAAGGCCGCTGCTTAATCTTTTACAAATCTTATTAATATGACCCCCCACTGAAGTTTTGGGTCCAGACATACCCCCAGAAAGGTCACCTGTTCCTGGTCCTCATTTTTTATGTCAGTATTTCTCATAGAGAGACAATTTGCTTAGTTTTCTCCTCATTTAGCAAAAGTCTATTTTGCCTGGAACCAAGCACTAGCCCTCGACCGTGCCGCCCCAGAACCCTGCAAGACTCTTCGAGTGGTTTTGCCCTTACTCTAGGCTGTTGTGGTATCATCAGCAAACAAGAGTGAAGCACTGCTGAGACCTCACCCACCGGCGCAGGTCGTTGATATAAATTAAAAACATTAATAATTTATGTTGAAAAAATGCGTTTAGGATGATGGCATCCATCATTAATAAGTTATGCTAAAAATGCGTTTAGGATGATGGCATCCAACATTAATAAGTTATTTGCAAAAAATGCGTTTAGGATAATGGCATTTATCATTAAATAAGTATATTGCAAGTTAATAAGTTGAATGTCCCAAAAGTTAAATAACATATTTAGAATTTTGTAATCGAAAAAATGAGTAAAAAAGGCAGGAAAACTCTATCAATAAAAAAATTACATAATATAAATTTTTATACCGTAACAATAAACCAAAAAAAAATTAAAAGTATGTAATAAAATCAAAAAAGATAGTAAATCAAAAGAAAACACTTTAAAATAGTAAGTATTTAAAGGACACTACACTCAATTTTCAGATCCAAAACATAGGGAGAAATATTTTAAATGTCAAAAAAACTATTAAATATATATAATTGTTTTTATTTACACGTCTTTAAAACTTTTAATAAGGCAACTCCCTGATTTCATATAATTTTTTTAACCCGGGTTATTCAAGTAGACTGTTAGGCACTGTAAACATTTTGTTTAAAAACCTTTTAAATTTGTAGTTACCTAATAAAATTATATGAAATCAGGGAGTTGCCTTATTAAAAGTTTTAAAGACGTGTTAAAAAAAAATATACATATTTATTAGTTTTTTTTGACATTTAACTCCTTTAAAATATTTCTCCCTATGTTTTGGATCTGAAAATTGAGTGTAAGTGTCCCTTAAATACTTACTATTTTAAAGTGTTTTCTTTTGATTTACTATCTTTTTTATTTTTTGGTTTATTGTTACGGTATAAAAATTTATATTATGTAATTTTTTATTGATAAAGTTTTCCTGCCTTTTTTCTCATTTTTTCGATTACACAATTCAAAATATGTTATTTAACTTTTGGGACATTCAACTTATAAAACTTGCAATACTTAGTTAATGATAAATGCCATTATCCTAAACGCATTTTTTGCCAATAACTTATTAATGATGGATGCCATCATGCTAAACGCATTTTTTCATCATAAATTATTAATGACGGATGCCATCACATTATCTGCAACACGTGGCCTAATAACGGCCAATTGCCCACTTTCGCATCTTTTTGATACCTTTTTGCCAATGCCTTGCCATTAAAGAGTGTTGGCAATGCCAGTAAATTAAATATACAACGCCGGCAAAAAATGTTATATGGGAAATGTTTTTCTGTAATTAAAAAGAATATACTTTTTATGATATTCCATAATTTTGTTAAAAAATAATTAAAACAAAAAGAAATATTTTTCCAGTTCGATATTTTAATTAATATATCTATATGTATATACTTTTTGTACTACTCTGTATATTAACACCAATATTAACATTGAAAGATTCTTTACGTAAATATTTGATTAATGACTTCTAATTGTAATAATTTCAGCCGCCATCGCCATGTAGTATGTAAAGCTACTGACTTTATGTTCCGGGGTTATAAAGTCGTCTTCAAAATGAGATATCACTCGACCCCCTATTTATTAAAAAAATCCAAAGTGGCACCTAACTGCCACATTGACATTTAGAGGTGGCATGATATGTCAAAAAATGCAAACATTGTTTTTGTGGTAAGATGGCAAAACCAGTTATTTCATTTTTGTAAAATACGGAAGAGAGAGATATTTTTAACTTTGGTACGTCCTGAAAAATAACAATTTTAGTAAACTGTTTATATTTTCCAACTTACTATAAATCAACTAGGTAGTTGCAAAATTTAAATATTTACTAAAATTGAGATTTTTTAGGACGTACCAAAGTTAAAAATATCCTTTGTCACTTATTTTACAAAAAATGACAGAACTGGTTTTGTCATCTTACCACAGGTTTACAATTATATCAGGAGGCTGATACCAATTTTGGGAAGGTATTTGAGGCAAGATGGGAACTTGTCACATATTTGTCCTATTATGTCCCAACACGGAATTGCAGACCTGGCTGGTGAGTAGCGGGGTTAAAGCAAAAACAAAAATCAAAAATTTAAACAAAAATCAAAAATTTAAATATTGATTCTTTGGGTCCCAAAAATACAGCGTTTCTTCTAACTATGGTGCGAAACTTAAGAGGGTGCTTTTTATATCTTTTTATTAAAAAAAAGTTCCCATAAACACATGTTCGGACTTGCTTTCATTCTGAGATACAGGTGCGTTAACGTTTTCAGGAAAAGTCAAATCTCTTAAATATCTTAGGAACCCTTTAACCGATTTGAATAAAATTTGGAACATCTATTTAATTTAATAAGGTGCATGTAAAGCTTTGCATAGATCCAGTGGGCACCACAGCCAATATTATTGTGAAAAATGTACGCCACTGGCATTTTTGGAGTATTAATAATTTTTTCTGACCAAGCAATTAACGGTTTAACTTTTAAGTTTCTTGTATTTTCTTCGCATCTGCCTTCGTTTTCAAGAACAAATATTAGAGCAACTTTAATTTCTTCTTTTCTATAGACAATAATGCTATAAAGAGCAGAAGTAAAAATAAAGCAATTATTTGCCTTAAAATAAGTAATAGCATTTTCCCTATTTAGTAGGGTTAAAATTTTAATGTTGGATATTATTTTATGCTGTTTATGGCTTCTTTTGCAATGACTGAGTGGATTCTTTTCAATTATCAAAAACAAAGGCAGAGAAAAAAATTTAGGAAACTAAAAAGTTAAACTGTTAATTGCTTAGTCAGAAAAAATATTAAAACTTTATAAAAAGTCAGTTGCGTATTTTTCTTCCACAATAATATTGGCTGTGGTGCCCACTGAGACGCCACTGGACCCAATAGTACTAATCTAGGCGAACTGAAGCACCTTATTAAATTAAATAAGTGTCCCAAATTTTATTTAAATCGGTTAAAGGGTTCCTAAGATATTTAAAAGATACCGACTTTTTTGAAAACTATAACGCCCTGTATTTCAGAATGAGAGCAAGTCAGGACATATGTTTATAGGACCTTTTTTTATAAAAAAGACATAAGAAAGCACCCCTTTCAGATTCGTACCATAGTTAGGAAACACCCTGTATTTTTGGGACCCTAAAAATTATTTTTTTGCTTTAGCCCCGCTACTCACCAGCCAGGTCTGCAGTTCCGTGTGGGGGTATAATAGGACAAGTATGTAACAAGTTCCCAGCTTGCCTCAAATACCTACCCAAAAGTTGATGCCAGCTCTTGGACCATTATTGCTCCAAGTTTCATAATCTACCGAACCATTTAGAAGTTAGAAAGTTTGCGGTACGGTCTTCTCTGTGTAGGGTGTGTGTGTATAATATCACGACACAATTCTTTTGTTTCGGGAATTTTGGTACTTCTAGCAGCAAATAATGAAACTTTTTTTTATTTTACACAAAAAAAATATTTTTTATCGATTTATTTACTTTCGCTCGTTTTCTATACTTAGGCCACTTTTACTACCATTACTGACTTTTTAAACCAATGTAATACATTTTTTTCAGGTGTTTTTCTCAATTTAAAGTACCTGAAGTATAGTAAAATTATTTTTAATATGGATTTTACTATACTATAATAGCAAGTCACTTCTAATTCATATTTTAGATTATATCAACGACTATTAAAAGCCAAACTAAATAGCTTATTAGTTTATCTACATATTATTATTATTATGACAAAAATAAATTTAGATAAAATTTGAAACAAGTAGTTATTTACTATTATTGTTTGAATTTAAATAGTTTATAGTGCAAGGATTAAAGAGGGTGTATTTTACTGTTTTCGGTAAGCTACGTACTTAAGTTTTTGTATTTTATTTCAATGTTAGAATATACAGGACGTTATAAAAAAACTTAACCAAATTTATATGTAGGTACACTATTGCTATACAGGGTGGCCGCCGAGGTATCCGAGATACTTTGGATAATATGAATTATATAACTAATTTAAAGCAAAAATTATTCTATTTACT